>JAHDVE020008075.1:0-189942 GCA_022606495.2 Halesus radiatus | reverse complement strand
AATTTTCATTATAAGGTATTTAGAGATTATAAATTAAATATTAAAATATGGAAGTCGATGGAAAAATGTATTTATGTAAGGAAACAATTAGTTTTTTTTTTTTAATATTATTTAAAATAAATTCAATTTTAAAATGTTATTCTTAAGTTCAGTCTCGTAGCAACTGCATTCCTTTTGATTTTATTAAATCGAATTGTGTAGTTACCCAATAAATCAATATTTAAATACTCGAGTCCTTTCAAATCCTTTCGAGTTATATTTATATTTTAATAACTTTCGGCCATTTCAAAATGTCCATATACGCCTAAACGGCTCTCACAATAATAGTAAAAAAAACTGAAATACTTGCAGAACTTAAAAATAACATTAATAAATTTGATTAACAGTAAATTAAAAAAAAAAATAATTGAGTTCTACGGATTAAACATAAAAGCAATTAATAATTAAGGAAACTAAGGTTAGAGTTTTTTTTTTACAATTTATAGCTTAAATTTTCGATTAAATCTTCGGTTATGCAGTAATTTATAAGATTTTGGTCGCTGATTGGACTCGAAAGGATTTGAAAGGACTCGAGTATTTAAATATTGATTTATTGGGTAACTACACAATTCGATTTAATAAAATCAAAAGGAATGCAGTTACTATGAGACTGAATTGAAGGTATTTTTCAGAGCGGCGCTATTCGATGTCAAATAAGTGTAAGAGCGCGTGCTAAATGGGCTAGAACCAAAATGTATCAAGTCAAAGTCACGCAGGCTTTCATTTAAATATACATGGAAGTCACTATATGATTATAAATGTTGTTGAAATGCATTATCTATAAATGGATAGCAATAAGATAAAGCTTTGGAATTAATATTTGTACCTCCCCTTACCGTCCGTGTTGTATTTTTTTCGTAAAAACGGTGCTGTAGTTTGTAGTAAATTATCCCAATATTATTATAATAAGTATCTGTAATCAAAATTACCTTTTTTACTCTTCGAAAACTTAAGGTTGTATAAAACGGCGTATTGTTTACTGCCGTCCAAATAACATGGTTGGGGTATCGCACTTCATTTAAAATTTATTTTCCTTCTTCGGTGGCTTAATTAATTTTCCTAATTCAATTTCCCATACTCTCTGCCCCACCCCTCTTCGTTGGGGCATCGTCAAATTAAGGAAGTTTCTAGAAAATAATACGGAATAACCGGTTGGAAAAACAGCTTTTTTACCAATTACAATTACAATTTTACATTTACAATTTTTTTACCAGATTAGTACGATAAAATTCACACTTACTGGGTTGATTTATTTTGAACATTTTTTACACAATATTTTTTTTTTCATGTGAGTACCACACCAGAGTGGAAGATACTCTCAGTATCGCCCTGGTGAAAGACCAGCATTCAGAATTTAAACGTTGCTTGAAATGGCTTTTAGCCGTGTTTGGTGACCAGATCTGAATAGCCAGGTATTCCCCACCTTCCTCTTTCTCTTCTCCTTCCTCTCCCCAATACCTTCAGCTTCATAACATTCCCCAATTGGGAATGCCATAGTCTCACTGGCTCCAGACGGTTGGGAGCAGTTGGGACTCTTGTGCGGTATTCATATAAAAAAATATAAAAAAAAACACAAGAGTCCCAGCTGCTCCCAATTATCTGGTGCCAGTAAGACTATGGCATCCCCAATTGGGGTATGTTGTGAAGCTTACGGTATTGAGGAGGGGATGAAGATGGAGAAGAAGACGGTGGATAGTGGTAGACGACTAAAACCATTTCAAGCAATGTTTCGATTGTGAATAGTGATAGGGCGATACTGAAAGTATCTACCAATCTGAAACATGCCAAAAATATACATATTACGTTTATTTAATAAATTGAGAAATATCCATGAATAATAAATGTCGTACTATGCAAAATAATTCAAATTATGGCTACAATGTGATCTAGATTACTGAAACATGTCTTCAAATGTAAAATGTTAACTTGTATGTCCACTTAGGGGTAAATGAAACATTATACGCATTCTCAGATGGCGCTACAATTTTTTTAGAAATAAAACACACTTTTAGCACCAATGCTTTTAAATTTTGAAATGAATTGTAAACAGAGAACATAAAGTGAAAAAAAAGGTTATTTTATTTTATTACGTTTTTGTTTATTTTTGGAAACCAAGAGATTACACAAAAAAAGAATAATAAAAAGTGCATGTGAGTATATATAAAGGAAGAGAGTTAATAAAATGGTGGTAGTATGAGACGAGTAGGTATATGAAGTTATACAGGCTCGATAGATCGCCGGTGTGACTATGGATTGTGGTGCAGAGTTAAAAATATCAAATTATGAGTAGTATATATTTAAAATTTATGATGACAGATAGATGAAGGAGTTTTGCTTAAAATTAGTATTGCATCGAGGTAGGCTAAGAATTTGGTGAGATCTGGTTAGTCTATTGGGAATCGTAGATGGATCCGTTGAAGAAGTTGAAGAAAAATATGCGGTGGATCTAGCAATTTTCTGCAGAAAGAGTACATCAGCCGAGATTCCTCGATCTACCAACGAAAACATATTAAAAAACAAGGACAACTCTTGGTGGTCTATATGGGGATCATAATTACGAAAATCTAGGTATTTTAGAATGCATTTTTAACACGTTCCAAGTTGTGTACATATGTTTTGTATTGTAGGTTCCCTACTTGTATCGCGTATTCTAGTGAGATGCGGACGAGAGCCAAGCAAGGAATGTTCTTTGTTTTAAGGTTATTGAATTTTTTACATGATCTGAGAAAAAATCCTAAAATTTTTGAGACTTTTGAAGTTATTGAGCAGATATGAATATCGAAAAGAAGCTTAGAGTTCAAGGTCACTCCTAGATCTTCGGCTTCTGCCTGATTTATTGTTATTATGTCATTTAGGGCATATTCATGGGTAACGATATTTTTATTTCGTGTGAAATTAATGATAAAACGGTTTTTGACATTTATTTTAAGGTAATTTTGTGAACAGTTAAAATTAATACGGTTCAAGTCTTATTTTTTCACAGTCGGCAGTATATTTGACAGTGAAAAAATTTCTTCACATCGTTTGCGTAAAGTAAATATTTAGAGTATTTGAAGCATTGCCCATATCATTGATGGAAAATTTTAACAGTAAGGGTTCCAATCATGATCCTTGGGGAAAACCAAATGAAACGGTTACCAAGTCCGATTTAAAGCCACCTACAACTACGGATTAACTCCAGTTTGATACATAGGATGAGAGCCATCTGAGAAGGTCACCGTGTACGCCGATTTGCATAAGCTCGTATATTAATATGTCGTGAATCACTAAGTCAAAAGCTTTGTCGTAGTCCGTATATATTGCGTCTACTTGTACACGCTGATCCATATTATCTTGCAAGAATTCCGTAAATGATATTAAATTAGTTATAGTATATAGTTTTCCACCCATAAACCTATGTTGGTTAGCACGGGGTAAAGATTTCAGGGCGGGAAATATCTGGTCGTATACCACTTTTTCAAAAAAACTTTAAAAAAAAACTGTGTAGTTTTGTAATGGGTCGACAGTTTTGTACGTCAAATTTCTGTCCAGTTTTAAAAAAAGATGGCACAAATGCAGTCATTAAGTTCCATACCCTCTTTCAAAAAACGATTGAAGGTAATGGATAAAGGTTTAGAGAGACTGCATGCACACTTTTTTTATTTAAACTTTTCAAATATATCTGCACTAGTCGTTGTTGTATTATTGTCGTAAACAGAACTGAAATATTTGAAGAATAGTTTAACAATCTCAGACTCCTTCTCAGCTTTCTTGTCCTCAAGAAAAACAGTATTTGGTATACCTTGAGCTAATTATTATTCCAAACCTGTTTTGGATTGAAAGATATTTCATGTTCAACATTGAATATGTATTGAGTATGACAATCTCTATTTAGTTTTTTAGGATGTGATCTTATGAAGGAAAAAATTAAATAGTCAGACGTCTGTTGTAAATCTTGAAATTTTTTGAAATATTTGTATTTTCCCTTCGTCAATTTGGAGATAACTGAGCTATACCAAGGTGGGTATTTCGAGTTCATACTTGGTTTACGCGGAATACGAGCATCTATAAGTTGGAGTATTTGCGAGTAGAAGTTTGATAATGGTGAGTTTATATCAGTGACCGAGAGAAACTCGTCCCAGCTTACTTTGTTAAGGGGAACGGCTGCTGTGCCTATTTCATACAAAACTGAATTTTGGATTGTAGGCCAAAATACCCATCCAAACTAAATGATCTATTTTTTTAATTAAAGGTTTAGTAAATATCTATCTACGAATGAGAAATGATTAAATTTAAAACGACCAATTTTCGCTGGAAGACAAATCTCCTACACAGAATTTAAAATATCGACCCCTCAAAAAACCTTTTTTTTTAAATGTTTTATTTTTATATTTTTATTTATGTAATCATACTTATACAACAAATGTGATATATTTTTAAATAGTACGATAAACCCGCAAAATAATTTTCTAAGCTGCCTCCAACATGATGAAAATTGTTTTTTTTTTCATGGCACATACTTAAAAAATTTAAACACAAATAAATAAAATATCTTCTGATCCGTACTAAATATTTACTAAGCCTTTAATTTAAAAAAAAAATAGATCATTCCGTTTAGATGGGTATTTTGGCCTCCAATCCAAAATTCAGTTTTGTATGAAACAGGCACCGCAGTCGTTCCCCTTAAGAAGAAAATTTATGGGTTCATAGTAACCACATTTGAAGTCATGAACATTTATTATTTCCTCCTTTAATGCAACAGATTCAGAAAAAGCTACATCTATCGTAATGGAGGTATGATGTGTCTTCAACAATTAGCGAGTCCTTACAAACTGATACCTTGACACAGTAATTATGGAGAACTAGGTGTAGAAGGTGGAAATTAGAATTATAAATTCTATTATACTGGAAGAGTCAGGAAAAATGCAGCCAATCAACAAATGCAGAGCTGAGTGGGGATAAATGATTAGCAGGTGTGTATTTTTTATTACATGAATACCGCACAAGTGTCCCAACTGCTCCCAACCGTCTGGAGCTACTGAGACTACGGCATTCCCAATTGGGGAATGTTGTAAGGCTGAAGGTATTGGGTAGGGGAAGGAGAAGGGGAAGGGGGGTGGGAAAATACCTTGCTATTCAGATCTGGTCACCAAACATGGCTAAAAGCCATTTCAAGCAACGTTTCAATTCTGAATGGTGGCGATACTGAGAGACAAATTAATTAAATAAAATTGACTTGCCCACGCCGGGATTTGAACCCGCGACCTTTGGATTCGTAGTCAAGAGCCTTACCCCTCGACCATGGAGGCCGTATGTCACATTATTTTGACATTTGTTCCATAGCATGTCGGCGAGGTTGAAGTCACCTTTAAGAAATTTTTCACAAAGAAATTGTAACGTTAGTCTTGAAATTTCTTTGAGAAAGCTTTCCATGTTTTCACGATATATTAGGACCTTAGGAATGTAAACACAACACATGTGAAGCTTATTGCGCAACGATCCCCTAATTTGTAAGTATATCCATTTGTCTGCTGCTTGTGAGTGCCAATCTAGACAACTCGGCTCGCGTCGAACAGCGAGCAAGACACCTACAATAAGTCCTTCAAGAAACTTATAAAAGTACAAGATATTAGTGTGATACTAGCAAATACAATATTATAAGATCCCCGAAGGTCCCGAGCTTTAAATTTGCAATGACAGTTTTCTTCATTTCATTTTCGGTGTGTATACCCGCCAACAAACAATTCACCTAAATATTTAAAGGTATCACGTTTTAAAAATGTTTTCTTTTGAAGTATTTAAAATAGCGTCATCCACGAGCATATATCGCGTTTTATTTACCCTTAACTACAATTTTTTTACACATTCACATACTGTTACGTCAAAATTTTCATTATATGATTGCTTTGTTATTTTATTTTCATTTTTTTACATTACATCGTGACCTCTACATGCCTAATCGTAAATTCATTTAATTTGTATTTTAGTTTTGTAATTTGTAAAGTGATAAGCTTATTTAACTTTCCTAATACATGATAGCTTGTATATAAATTAAAAAATCAATAATTGATCCTTGTACAATGCATGTAAAAATAATGAAAAGAAGGATTGTTTGGAAACCTACTTTGTTGCCTTTCTTTAAAATTATTTTTGTTTTATATCACGATCGTCTATTTTATCAAGTAATTAATTTAATTAATTAATAACCAATTATAAAATAATTTATTTAAAAACATGTAGATTCCTACTATTATTTAAAATCCATCTGGGCGTATAAATCAAACATATACAGGTGTTAAGTAACGTACCTGACTTACTTTAACCAGTGATTGCTGACCGTATTTGGAGTAAGCAATGTTAATTAAATATACGTAAAAACATTAAAAATTGGTAGATATTTGAGAGCTAGCGGGTTGAGGTGGGGAATTGGGTAGTTTCTCAGCTAAGTGAACAGCGACGATGCGTGAAAATACGTTTTTGGCTGTATTTGAATGAAAAAAAAAATGTGAAAAAAGAATTACAATAATTGTAACAGGACACAAAAATTTAATTCAGATTTTTTACTCAAAACATGGTCAGGAATCACTTTTTTATATGAATACCGCACAAGAGTCTCAACTTCCCCAACCGTCTGGAGCCAGTGAGATTTTGACATCCCCAATTGGGGAATATTGTGAGGCTGAAGGTATTGGGTAGGGGAAGAAAAGGGGGAAGTGAATGGTTGGGTAATATCTGGCTATTCAGACCTGGTCACCAAACACGGCTAAAAGTCATTTCAAGCAACGTTTCAACTCTGAATGATAGTATTTCACCAGAGCGATACTGAGAGTATCTTCCACCCTGGAACGTGCCCAAATATACTTTGTATTATTTTTAAATAAATTAATTGTGAAACAGCGCAAATTAATTAAATAAAATTTACTTGCGCACGCCGGGATTTGAACCCGCGACCTTCGGATTCGTAGTCGAGAGCCTTACCCCTTGACCATGGAGGCTGTCGTGTCACTGGTCTTTTACGTCTCTTTACACGCTGTATATATTATGTTATTTATTAGAATTTTGTCAATTATCTTCACAACCTTGGATTTTTCTACAATGTTCTGTCCGTATTACATCACATAATTTCCTGACATCGCATCATCGGAAACAAAGACCATGAATATGTTGAAAGTTCGTCGATACAAAGTAACGTATTCATATGAAAAGAGCATTAGAAACAAACCGGACTCAAATTAAATACCTCACAATTTGCAATGCAAAGACTTTTCGTCGACAAAATAATGATTGCACCGCCCGTATACCCATACACTCACCAATATATCGCAGTTCTTGTTCACTGCAGTCTCGTAGACGTAGACTGCAGACCATCGCTTTGCATCTAAGCGCATTACTCAAAGGGTCTTAGTAGGTATGACATAAATACCCCTTCAACTACATAAACTCCTGGTAATATATTGTTACATAATTTGTTTGGAAAGATGCAGACGTTGCAAGCTTTTCTGAGAGCATTTATTATCCATTCATTCTGAAGTCTGCGTTCATCGAGCCGCATCCAGAAATTTCAAAAGAGTTTTAAGCTAAATGGAAGAGAGTTTTTTTTTTAAATCAGCTTTTTCATTTCAAGATTGACACGTTTTTTAAAGTTAAACATTATTAAGTATTTCGTTCAGATTACCGACCTAAACTGTAGGTACTATACAAGTATAATAATAATTGTGTTAACAATACTTAAAACATAATATTAAATGCCATTTATTAAAAATAAAGTTAACTTAACCAGTAACAAAAATCTAGAAGAAGAAAGATAATATAAAAAAAAAACTATTTTAATTATTCGTGTAAGAACACAATAGATCAAATAAATCTAATAAAAATTATTATTGATATTTAGGATACAAAAATACAAATGTTTAACATTTGCCTACATAGGCTATGTTTTCGATCAACCTAGGTGTTACAATACATCTATCTATCTATATATGTATAAAGAAGAGTGTTTCTTTATTTGTTTTTTTTTTATACAAATCTACAGATTTATCTAGAGCTTGAGGAAATTTTGAATACTTGACTTTCAAAATAAGAGATTGGTCACTGTCCACGTGAGATTTTGGAAAAATTACCTCCATCCCTTTTTTCCGCCCCTAAAAGAAGAAATTTGAAATATCTTTATGAAATTAAAAAAAAAGTACTTGGTAGTTGTAGGTGTAGGGGTAATAAATCATAACCTTGAAACGTTACTTCAAACTATGCATCACCTCGGCCAACGCCGAATACTGTAGCTAGTCTATTATATAAATATACATTTTTGGAATAACTTGTTGAAGCTAATAAACCTCAGTGTAATATATTTTTCAATTTATTTTTAATAACTTTTTAAGTTTATAAACCTCATTGTAATATTTAATCATTGAAAAATGTAATATTAATATATCCTAAATGAAACACGAACCCGAAAAAACCACAAAAAAAAAAAAAAAGGTATCTGTCGCATCTGGGACTCGAACCCAGGACCTCTGTCTTACCGGGACAACCGCTTTACCAACTAAGCTAAGGTATATCCGAGACTCTATCCAGATTGCAATTGTATTTGGAAATAACTTTGTCATTATCGTAAAGATAGCAGCCAATAATATGGGATTTAAAACGGGGGATAATATTGAGAAGTCTTGAATTTGAGGTATGATATGGTTTTTTTCGGTTTCGTGTTTCATTTAGGATATGTTAATATTATCTTCTTCGGTGATTTATATGTTTTTAATCACTTGAGATACTATAAACAACTCTTAGAATGAAACACGAATATAATAAAAAGGTAGTAGTCAAAATATACGGGAAGTAATTAAGACGATAATGACAGTTCTTAGAAATAGAAATGATACCGATAAAAATGATAAGACGGATTGGGGTAGCCGTAGCCCAGTTCCGGATAGGACATGGGGTTGTGGGTTCCAGTCCCAGCTGTTACCGTTATCTTTTTCTTTACTGTGTCTTTTCGGTTTCATGTTTCATTCTTTGGTGTTAATATTATCAATGCATAAAAATTATTTTGATATTGTTGAATTTTAATAATGTTTTTGATTGCAGGCAAGTAGTTTTTGTTGGTATGTAGAATGGGACGAATTTTAATAATGCAGTCACTATAGTGCTATTCACAAAACAGGATACAAAAAGGATTTTTATTTTTTTGACCAATCCATTAATAATTAAATTTCTCATGTTGAAATGTTGAACGTATCAAAGGAAAAACCAAGTGCGTAATGAATGTACCGAAATGAAATTAATTAGATATTTTTTCAATAGATTCGGAGTTGGTACCAAACTTATTTAAACTTAAGTACCATATTTACAGTTTATAGTAAACTTTTTTTATGAACTACAGAAATAATTATTTAGAAAAAAAACCCAAGCATATTCAAAACGTGACTTCAATATTTCCCTTTGAATTTTTTAAAAATAAGTACTTAATAATACTTGCTTTAAAATTTTATTATGAATTAACCCTTCCAAGCGATCGTGTACTGGATAAATATTGAAGTAGACAGTTTATGTTATGGTTTTCTATTCGTCAGTGGCGTGCATTCCATAAAGGCTGAAAAGCTGTACCTACCCTTGGAAAAATGAAGCATGATAATACATTAACAGAAAGTAGAAATATACGACAATTTTCTGTTCAAAATGTTTTTTTTCCATGAATTTCGTAAGGAACTGGTACAATCATTTATTCAACTTACCACAACTTGAAAAACTACGCTCAGCCTAACTTTGGTCAAGGAGCAATGCACGCCACTGCTATTCGTGAATGTTTTATATAAATTATAACTTGGCACTTATTAACTATACCTTTACCTTGTCGCATGACGCATCAAACATATGAACCGAGCTACCAACGCATTTAAAAGGTACGATGGAACTGCAGTGTATTGGATGAATGAAGTTAAAAGTATGCAATTTGGTAGTTCAGGTATTACCTGTTTACAATATGTTTTAACAACCAAAATCATATTTATTTTCTTATATATTAACAACCTCACCTTTTTCGTGAAACTGGAGGCAGATTAATCCAAACTAACTAAACATTCGAAAAGGTACGATAAAAAAGGACTGAATGGGGTAAATGAAGATAAAAGCTGGCAATATGATAGTATATTTCCTCTTTATATAAAGTATACTAATATAATAGACAAGATATTAATTATTTACCCAACCTTTCCCGTGACACTTAAGACTAATGAACCCCGGCTAACTACACATTTTGATGTGGAAATATTTATAAGAGCAGTACAAAAACGGCCGAAAACCTTCTCGCGCAATCTGTCCCCTGCGACTTGATCTGCCTGTGTCATCAACACCCCGGTTTACCGCTGGGAAAGGTCACAAAACATCCCTGAATAAGTAAGCAGGGGCAACTTGGTACACGGCCACATCACGGTAAGGCTTCGCTCTCAGTGAGCCTGAATTATGCAAGCGTTATCCCATATCATGTCCTTTTCAATACCCGGCATTAGGGGATAAAAGTCAAGCCCCTAAATCAAATTGTAAAGTGCGAAGAATCATCATCATTAATTTATATTTTTTATGTGAACCTATGCTTTGAATAAAAAGAGGTGTCACGGGTGAAAACCAGTGAATCGATGGCACACTATGGTGGCAAAAAGATTTATGTCGAAGAAAGCGAGAAGGGTAGCAGAAATCCTGATAAACAAAGTTATTGTTTTATTTTTTAAATTATAATATATTTTTGGGTCCTTAGTTGACAAAATATTTCGTAATTTTTGAAGAAGTAAGCATATGAGTTTAATAAGCTTTTTTGTAGTTCCATTAATGTGAGTTCATCGTCAGTTATTTAATACTTTTAGTTTGATACGACATCTCTCGTCCAAAATTTGGATTCCATCACTTATTTATTATAAATATTTTATTTGATTAACGGAAGATACACAAGTAATATTTATTAATAAACAATAAAAAAATCAAACAGTACAGTTTCCATAAAGCAATAAGTTTTATTCCTTAATTTTTTTAAATGAATATCTGAAAATACAGTGTCTATTTAGGTTCATCAATTTTTTATGAGTCAATTTCAGAATAACTTTGTCATGTTTCCCCCGTAAATAATGTTTACCGGCTTAGCGTCTTGAACTACCTACACATTTTTGCAATTTCAAACTTTACATACAAAGGCTTTTATGAACCATAAAATAAATATTTCCATTCTTTAAAATGTACGAAGCGTTAATACTTCCATCCGAAACTCGTTAAACACCATGAAATGGTACTTAACAACCTAAGCAAATTTACAGAGGTAGAAGACATGAATAACCGAAAAAAGCATTGGAAATTTTACTTGGGACTTTTTTACCATTGCAGATGTTCTTATGAGCAATTCAATACGCTTTTTAACGAACTGGTACGTACCAAATAACGTGGCATTTTACATAACTGAAGCTAACCACTTACCAAAACATTACTATTTTCAATTTGCGTTTCTGCTAAACGGCCTCTGTAGCCTAATGCAGCGGTTCCTGAAGCAGGTTTCGCGGGGCTTTTGATTTCGCGGACTCCCAACTCAGCTGTCAAATATAAAACCTAATATTAAGACCAAAGTAAAATAATAAAAATTTGGATGTTTCCAATAAATCGGGTTAAAAAAGAACAAAACATTAAAAACATTATTCTTTGTACGAAAATGGGTTTATATGTGACCATTTGCGGTGGTAATGGAATATTTTCTTAATCGTCACCTGTAAACAAAATTTAAAAAAAATGAAAGAAATTAAAGAAAAAACTTCGTAAACGTCTTTAATTAGATCCTGCTCGGCTCAACAAAATAATTTTGTATGAGTTGAGTATCAGAAATGAGTTTTTAAATTTCTCAGAGCCTTCATTCGAATTTCTGGTTGCTATGATCAATACATTAAATGGTTTCTTTTCTGTTTTATAAAACAAAAGGTTAATTTTCATTTTGAAGAAAGATAAACATTTCCGGGTTACGAATAACCTGACAATATACCTAACCTCCTACTACCATCAGCCACACTAAGCGGAAATGTTGCTTGCCCGGTGATGGGGGACTTGGCCAGCCGAGAAATTAAGCTCACGATGCCTGGGTGGGAACCCGATGCGTTGCCAACTCAGCAACTGACCGGTCAAAAAAATTTTAATGTTTAACTTTGTCTTCAATGTTTTGTGTCGCCGCCTAAAATTAGATGTTATTTAATATTTCAGGAAAAAAACTAATGCTACGATTACACAATCGCCCAACGTCCCAACCCAAACTTGGTTCGGAGTGGGGACGTTAGCCGATCGTATAGTGACGTAATATATATATATATACGTTGGCCGATCGTATAGTTGCCCGATATATATATATATCGGGCAACTATACGATCGGCCAACGTTCCAACCACGAACTCGGCACTAATGATGCCATTTTACCTAAAATCAACCAATCTACCGATATTCATGGAAAACCTACTGAAATTTATAACATTATTGACACAATTCGTTTCTCATTAGGTGCCATAATACTGGAAATAAATAATAAATAATAATAATAATAATCGGATTATTTTTATAGCGCTGTTTTTGTGAAAAATCAATAAAAATATTACTTCCTATTCTTATATTATTCTTATATTACATCTATTCTACGAATTTTTTTATTTTTTTTTAACATTTATTTTCTCTTTTTGGACAGGCTATCATTACACATTAAAATAAAACATTATTTATAGACCATATAAAGAGATACAGTTAAATTATCAAAACTAAATTTAATGTTAAATTTAAAAAAAAGAAGCTAACTGTATTTATTCCTTACGATATATTGCAAGACGCTAATACAAATGATAGAGTGATTGTTTCCATTATATTCAAGAATGTATTTAAACTAAGACAATGAATTATTATTCATATTTTTTAGGATAAATAACACAGAATATTCTTAAAAGGGGGGAGCGGCGGGGAAAGATGGTGGCCGGGGGGATTGATCCATAATGCCCTCAAAATCTTCTTTTTGGGGACGGTTGGTGTTGGTCTGCACGTACGCCAGGTGGCGCTTGTCGGCCGGCTTCAGGCTCTGGAAGGAGCACTTCAGCGTGTCGTCCACTGACATCATTGCTCCTGCATTATCGAATTCCCGCAGTAGTTGGGCGCCGAGTAGTGGATGACCAGTTGCTTCTTGGCAAAGAACTCATACCCGTCCTGTACCACCTGATGCACCCGACAGATCAGGTCAAAGTCGTGCTTCTTGAGGAACTTGGCCACTATCTCAATGACGAAGGTGAAAGTGAAGCTCGTTCTCGCCCTAGCTGGCGGTGTCCTTGTTGGGGTCGGACCACAGCAGGTCGCAGAGCAGCCCCTGATTGGGCACTTCCCGTTTGTACAATATTTTTTACAATCACCGTAGCCCGAATAGCCGTTTCTTTTCACTTTTGGCACTTCACTAATACATGTGGTGACGATCGACCGAAAGGTGTGACCGATGCCCGATGCGTTAATTCGGAAGAACGAAGCAGATTTCAAGTCAAAATATTTGAAATATTTGGGTTTATATTATACACTTGATTTAAGCTCGAGACGGCAGCATTAAAATTATGTAATTTTTATAAATGTAACCTAAAAATTATTGCGGTTATTTTATGCTATTTTTACACCGGGGAAATTAACTTCCCAATATTTATAGGTATCCATGAAATAATAATTATCTGGAATCACCAAATCACCCATCCTTTGTTTCTTGAACTTCATAAAAAAAAATATCTTTTTACAAGTTTTTGTATTTCAAAATGTTAGAAAAATATGACAATTTTCATTTTTATAACCCCCACCGCTTGTCAATAGCTGTTCCGCCTGTTTTAGCTCGGTATTTTATTTTTATGCATAGCCTGAGTCAGATTGCAGCCCAAAAAATATAACAACTAGCCCCGATTATATATGCATTTCGCCATTGAGATGATTCTTCATGAAAAACGGCACTAAACAAATTATTTTACTATTATTATTATTTGCATAATATGCATAATGCATATTTGGGGATTCTTTGCACATTTGAGTCTTTTTTCGTCAATGTAAACATAGTTCAGTCATGCTTTATTCTTCGCGCAACACGTCCGTCGGGATCGCCTCATACTGAGCGGCCAATGCGTGAAGGCCGGATTGTGAGGGTTCGGCCAACTAGTTTGAAGGTTGGGCCAACCTAGTTTGCCACAAAAGTGATCTCGGGCTAACTCGCCGAACTCGAGTCAACGTTAGCCCGACGTACTACCCCTCTTCACAGTTGCACAAACATTCGAGTTGGGAGGTTGGGCGATCGTGTAGTCGTGGCATAAAGCGTTTTGTTATTTGATCTCAATTTAAAAATACATGGTGCTTTTTGTTGGTAGCTGTCTTGGATACATTTTTAAGACTTCCTTTTTAAAACGGACTAAAACATTTCAAGAAATTGTTGTTAGTAATTGGCTTTCCACGTGACAAAAATAGACCGTATTTAGTGGTTTGACGTTGTATCAAGATGATTAAAATGACAATTAAATTTTGGTTTCACTAAAATAATAAAATATTTTGGGTTGACATTTGATAGTGATACGAGTCATTTGGCGGGAAACACCGATCTACCCTAATCCTTAAAAAGGTACCCGAGGTTTGTCTACCTACGGCTAATGAACAAACGCCCGGCTTAAAATTCCAAAAATTTTGCAGTCGCCAGAAGAAGCGAGCAGGCAAGAGGATTTACTCGTTCCACAACGCCGAACCAATCACAAGCCATCGAGTCACAGTTTAGAGTTCCCGAAGGAACCCGACGTCAAGTTCGGATATGATTAAAAATCAAACTTTGGCCGAAGCAAAGTCAGTCGAGGTAGTCGGGGCATCCGCCTCCTATGAAGCAAGCAGGCCACTTGCCTCCCCGGCTCGAGAAGCTGCGGGAAGAAATTTCTACCGAATTGGCAGGAACCGCCGAACCCAGTCGATTCTGTTCAACGTTTGAGTGCAGTCGAGTGCACTTTGACGCCGTGGTCGCATCAAAACGCATACCTACAGTCGTAGGAATCACCACCAGACAGCAGTCGAGCGCCACTGACCTCCTGCTGACCCTTCTCTTGAACCGTCTGTAGCCGGTCGTCAAGCAAAAGCCGAGCCGCGTGTTCGTCGGGCACCAAAACCTTCCCCTACCGGAAGTACCATCTGCTCTCCAAGGCTTTCATCACCAACATCGAGACGACTGGTAATCTCCGCACTGAACCGTGTGCAGATTATCCGTAGAAATATGTTTTCGTGTAATTAAGTGAAACTCACAATACCTACTAGTTATGAATGTATTTTATATTGTGAATTAATAAAACACTCGACACCCGAATAAATTACCTGTTTTCTACTGAACCTCAATGACCCCATCATTTCCATATATTTTCAGGATTTCTGTTTTAAAAATACTAACAAATTTTGGGACTGAATGTTTTTTTAAACTCTACCTTCCGAATAAAAAAAAATCGATAGCATTTATTGGTTTGACCATGGAGAAGATAGGCAAAAGCCGCAATGTCTATTTTCTGTGAATATTGTAAATAATATATTACTCCCTCCAGTCTCATAATATTCCCTGGTTTGGTATATCGTTGTCCATAAGCTAGGGGAAATCGGGAATAATTATATTCAACAAAAAATCACTTTTTTAGGAAGTGGTAAATTTTTTTTCAAAAGGGGTATTTCCAACATCCACGCGATTCTTTAGCTGAAAAAGTTCGGGAACCCCCGCCCTAATGAATTGTGCTTACATAAAAATTCACCATTTTCACTCTCGATTAAAGTAGGAACCTAATCAAATCCGTGTCAATGTATTTTTACGCCGTATCGGGAATCTTTAAACTTCACACTCGAAGTTAAATTGGTCGACTATTTGCTATGATGTCTGAAAAAATCTCCTAGCCTTTCTATGCCCTCTCCCCATTCGTAAGCCTGTGCGATCTGTATTTATGAAATATCTCCATTATTTTACTGCGCTATGAAGGCTGCCAAAATTACGTTTATTCTCTTTCCTGCCCTTCGCGTAACCATTTATGTACTCCAATATTTGTAATTACTTAATCGAAAATATTAATCAGCCTCGTTTCTTGCTCCGTCTTTCTTACCCTTATAATACATTTTTCTAAATTATTTTCTTGCATCCCTTTCATAAAACCGACTAATATCTTTATTCTATTTCCTTAAAAATCAATTATGTAAACTTTTTTTTTAATTGTTTGTAACGTTACCTTGTTGTATTTATTCTTGGTTTGCATTCACCACATTTTTGTAACGGGCGTTATCTTATCGTAAACATCAAATATACTACGAACAATTATATTTTCTAGATTCCCTTTTCTAAGCCAAGTTGCCACAATCCGAATATTTTCTTATCCGCCTTTCCATCATTTTTTTTCTGCACCGTCTTAATATAATATAATCAGTCCGATTTCTTCATCAGAAATAATTAGTAATCTTTCTTTACTTCCCCGATGTATAATCAATAGTAACACCTTACTGTAATCATCACTCTAATGACTTTCCTGCAACAGTTAGAATAAAGTCACCCCGGAACCCGAGGGTCACCGGATCTATTATAATGTTATGGTGGGCAACGGAGCCTTCGGATAAAGAGCGGGCGTAATGCCCTCCGAGGCTCAGCTTTATAATACCTTAATCCGAGGCTTCGACGGATAAGCAACCCCACCCGGCCCACCCGCCACCCACCTTGCAATACCACCTGCGCGTTTCCGTAAATTATTTATATACCCAGGACTGGTTCTATTACGGACCTACTAAGAAATTATTTAACTTAATGGGGAGCTACACTATCTACCGACTATCCGTGCAATGAATAATTTAGTTTTGACATACGCGTTAGTTTTCTTGTATATTTGTTCTCCTGTCAGCGTTAGCAATATTTCTATTCACTTCACATTATTTATCTACACATCGTTTTATTTATCATTTAACTGCAAAAAAATATCCACACCAAGCTACTTTTAAACAAATTTAATAATTCTTGTCAATGGGAGAGAACAATGATAATAAAAAGGGACGCTTAGATGGTTTGGACATGTGGAGCGAATGAACGAAGAAAATATTGTAAGAAGAATGTGTGAATGGAAGAAGAAGCCGGGGACATGGCACGTGGACGTGGGGTATAGAATAGTTGATTTGAGCGTGTGCTTCGTACTGGAAAGTGAAAATTAATATTTTTTGGAACATGGTTACTGTCAACAACGTTGTTGATGATTTTGAATAGGAATTTTTAGTCGCATGTATTTATTGTATATTCTAGTGTTATGGAATGCTAATGAGTATTTTTGTTATTCGGGTGTTATGTAAGACTTCCATCTAATTGTTTGAGAGCCTTTTATAAATTCTTTTTAATGTTTACATTGAGTTACGGATTCCAAATCACTAATCCAAATTCTAATCCTGAGCGAATAAATGAAACATGAAGTATTTTAATTAAATGTGATGGTATAAATAGTTTAGTCACTCTTACGATGAATCCTAGGACCATGTCAGAGATGGAATTTAAGTGTGAGTGAAAAGACGTTGCATACACATATTTATTTATGTATTAGTTTACAGATTATATAAAAGGGAAAGAAAAAGAAAATTAGTCTTTAGTGGGGTACCCCGTTTTAAGGCCACATGTCAATTTAGTTAGAACATGTAATATTAAAAATATTTTATAATAGTATGTCGATAATAACATCAATTGTGAAGCAAGAAAATAGTCAATAGGAGTTTATATACATAAAAAATAAAAAAAAGGATCGAAAATAAAATAAATATGTACAACATTAATGTAATTAAAAATCAACACTTTTGTATAATTTAAATAAATATATATATAGAGAGAGAGATCCCTTCTCTTACTATGTTGATCAGACGCGACGGTAAGCCATATTTTTGTTGATCCGTTAAAAGGGATCTCTATATATACATATATAACAAAACATCCCACAGGCAAGGCGGCCAGGGCGTGAGTATAGTTGGGATAAGTTAACGGTTTTGACTTTTCTAATACATATATATCTGCAGGCAAATAATTTTAAAGAGATTCTTACTTGCGTAGTGGCGTACTGTATCGTAGATTCTCCCGCTGGGTAAGAGGGGACTACGGGTGGATGTTTCAAATTAGTTCAAACCAGTTTGAACCACTGTGTGCGTAAATGCAATAAAAATGGTGCACAATACCAGAAATGTATTGATAATTATAAAAGGATCTAACGGCCGCCATGGTCGAGGGGCAAGACTCTCGACTACGAATCCGAAGGTCGCGGGTTCAAATCCCGGCGTGCGCGAGTAAATTTTATTTAATTAATTTTTGCTGTTTCACGATTAATTAATCGAAAAATAATATATAATATATTTGCGCACGTTCCGGAGTGGAAGATACTCTCAGTATCACCCTGGTGAAAGACCACCATTCAGAATTGAAACGTTGCTTGAAATGGCTTTTAGCCGTGTTTGGTGACCAGATCTGAATAGCCAGATATTTTCCCACCCCCCTCTTCCCCCTTCTCCTTCCCCTCCCCCATACCTTCAGCCTCACAACATTCCCCAATTGGGAATGCCATAGTCTCACTGGATCCAGACGGTTGGGAGCAGTTGGGACTCTTGTGCGGTATTCATATAAAAAAAGTAACACAATAAAAAAAAGCGAGAATGTCGTGAAAAAAACAGTAATGTTTACAATCGTTTATCACCAGTTTGATTTATTATAAAGCTACAACCACAATACAAATTTTCGACAAACTTACTTTTACAGCAAAAAATGGTCTATTTAAACAACTTAACAAGAATTTTTTTTTAAAGTTTTATTGTACCATACCACCCTGAAATTTGGTATACATATCAAATGAAAATAGGTCAAATTCTTCAAGTCACAACTTTTGGGAATGTTGCCTTTAAGTGGTGTCAGAATAATTTTCAATTGATAATATGTAAAATCATTTTACTTAAAAAGTATTTTTCATTGTAAAAACTATATGATAATAAATCTTTTTTTTAAACTATCGGTTAAATTAGTAAAATCTCACATTTCATAATATAATAAATAGAAATTCAACATTTTACATTACTTCAGGAAAAAAAATCACTCGTGTAAAAATTAACGTTTAAAATAAATTAGTATTACGAATATTAAAATATTCGTTTTTATCGTATCCTGTAAAGTTTTCATTTTAAAGATTTTGTCTATTTACAGTCAATATATATGTATTACGTAAAAGTCAATGAAAAATCGTTTCCGAAAAGCGTGTCTTATAAGAGCAAAGTGATTTTTCTTGATATTGGAACAAAATACACATGCTTTTATCCTGAAATGTCCTCAATATTAGCAAAATTATTAAAAAAAATTACTTCTTCTAACATTGTTAACGGTTAATTTTTTTTCGTTTTAGAAGCGATCATTTATAAATAAAACAATATCGAACTACTATTAGCACTTAAGCCGGCTTCACATCCCGCTCCAGACGACCGCCAACTTTCCAGTGTGTGTTCTATTGTGAATCGACCATAAAAATCTACTTAAACTTTCATGTCAAAAAAGGTTTTAGAGTAGTGGCGGAATGGTGGTAGTTACCGGCCCCAGAGTGCGTGGAAATGGAATAGCGTAATGAATGACAGATTTTTACATGGAATAGTTACACATTCTGAATAATTTAGCCATGTTTTAACCTGGGGAATGCAAAAACCATGGGAGGGTTGGGAAATATTATGTATGGAAAGGGGTCGTGTGACATTTTTAATGGTATTTTGATATTTCCTTGATTTAATTATATTTCCACAGCACGAACGTAAAATATTATAAGATAATAGTCAAAGTGTTTGATAATGCTGCCTTCCATAAAACTATTAACTATATAGATATTAGTAAAAACAAGTACACCGTGTCGGTTACTTAATTGGCAAAACTGGTTCAGTCCGCTTGCAACATTTTCCTTCTTAATTTCTTCAATAAATTTGTAATTATTTTGTGGCATAATTATTAATCGAATTAATAAGAATTGTTTTATTTACACCACCATTTAATATAAAATATCACTCTTTAATATTAAAATATTAAAGAGTGGTGTAAACAAAATAATTCTTATTAATTAATAAATTAATTTCATTTTCTTTCTTATTTAACACGGGAAAATCAGTTAGTACAAAATGGCATCTTAATTAATTTTATTTAATTAAAAATGAATTTTTAAAACGCCGGTAATATCTTTAATATGGAAATGATATAGCAACCCAAAAAAACGTGTAAATTTTATACAGCCTAAGATCGACATTTTGTACAGGTCTTGCTGTTTCAAACTGTTTTTCTTGCCTAATAGCAAAGAAAACCAAACTGTTTAATAATGCCTTCGAAGTATAACTCGTTACAGTAATAACCTAAGAAATAAAATTATCGCGTTTTTAAATATGATTAAATGGTAACATTAGAAAAAAATGGAGATTGGCGCAAAACGTAAATAATTAATGACAACAAAAATTTTTGGAAGGACCAATGTGGTAGTTGATAAATAATTGCTTCGTTATATCAAATATTTGTCATTATGACAATGTTTGCATCAGATAGCGCTTATCTGGTAGTTATACCTTCAGACACAAATTGTTCCCGATAGTTTCATGTAATCGGAAAGGTAAAGGAAGAGCTAATTCTATAGATAGTGCTGCTTAAGTTTTCAGATCGTTATCTGGACCTTATAATACCGAACCTTATTCTCGTCTCCGTTTTGTTTCACAAATTATACTAAATGTAGTAGGTAGTTGCTTCCCAGTTTCGCTCAAAAATAAAAAACCTTTTTTTTTAAATTGAAATAGCTTTACTAACCAGCAACATGGCGCCAAGTCTTAAATTAATTTAACTAAGTCATTGGTTTGGGATGAAATGCCAACGTGAGCTGAAAATGGTTGCGTCGACGTAGGACATTTGAAACTGAAAAGCTGTGCAAAATTAATTATGCCAGAGCTCACCGTTCCATGTGATTTTGCTACTTCAGAGAATTTTTTTGCTTTATAGGAGTGGTACACAGGCCTCAGGCCGTACAGGCCCGCGAGCCCATTACGCGCGGATCACAAGCCTTTTCGTACGGCTCACTTAAGTAAATAAAATTTCCAAAAGTTTGCGGTAAAAAGTATTCTACCTTCTGTTTTGACAAGGGGTTTAGAGGTAAACTTTAGTCTGTCTTCAACTAGTATTTAGTCATTAATCAGTTATTAGTTTCATTAGTTTTGCATCAGCCGCCCAAAATAAGAATCTATTTAACATATTCATAAAACTTAAATAAAATTTTGTGATTTGCCCAAATGTAAGAAAAGTTTTTGTAATTTTTTTGTTAGAAATTATGAATTTTAAAGGATTTCATTTTATACAAACCCAAAAAATTTTATTGGACCAATTTTTCTTTGAATCTTACTTACAGAACATTAATAATCATTTTTTTGGCTTGTCCTTGAACCTAGTAAAGCTTTGTCTGTAAGTTCTGTGAAAAATGTATTAAAAAATACCATATTAGTAGGTTAGTGATACAACTGTAGCCCGTGACCAAATTGATAAATTGGCCCTTCGGCTGAAAAGGTTATGCATCACTGCTTTATAGTAAAATATCCTTAAATAAAAAAAAACAACATGGCCTTAGGAAAAACATGAGCACGCTTGCGCCAATAAATTACTCAATTAGTAAACTTCGGAGCAACATTGATGGTGGAAATTTTATTTTATCTATACAAGAGGACCTTCAAAAACCGTTTAATACAGTAAGTCACCATGTACTTTTCGAAAAACTCGAGAAAATTGGTGTAGTTGGTCCTGCACTTAATATATTTAAATCTTTTCTTCGCAACAGAAAGCAATTCGTTATGGTAAACAATCAAAATTACAATCACCTTCCAATAAACTATGCAATTCCACAGGGATCAATACTAGGACCACCACTGTTTCAAATCTATGTTAATGATATTTTTAATTAAGCTTATACGGTGACATTTTCTTACATGCAGATGATACTGAAATTTTCTGTTGGGGTAAAAATTTGGATGCATTACTAGAAAATTTACAATGAGACCTAAATAAAATTTACAACTGACTGCAGACAAATATACCAACAATGAATGAAGAAAAAAAAACAGGATACATGATTTTAAGCTGAAGCCATAAAATTATTCCACCTCACTTATCGTTAAAAACAGACAAGATCGATTTGCAAATGAGAAATTATATCTTGGGCTCTGCATAGACAAACACAAAGATAATGTAATCTCCTTACCTGGTATCTTTAGCAGATTGTCAAATCTGTTAACAAATAATTTAATAAAAGGATTATGTTATAGCCTAGTTCAATCACATCCAAACTGCTTAATTGAAATCTGGCTAAACGCGTATGAAACACGCGTAAATGAATTACAGGTTATACTAAACAAGGTAATTAAAAAGATATTTTAGTTTATTTCTAGAACATCCACCAAAATAAACATACAAGGAAAGAAAACTGTTAACAATAATAAAAGTATACGAGTATAATATATGTCTCTTAATATATAAAATAAATAATAAACTCATACATATAATAAGGATAAGAAGATATATCAGTCCAGAATCATGTAAAAATATATGCGATACAATCATTGTTCTTGATATTAATTATTGTAGCAGTATTTTGTTCTTGTGAAAAGAGGAGGATTTTAGAAAACAAAGCCATGCAAATAATTTTAAGACGAAACAAATATTCCAAAGTTATGAAAATGCTAAGGGATATAAATATAGTATTTTTTAAGTAAATTATGTACTTAAATGTAATAATTTTTCTATTTAAAATATTTAACGGCCAACAAAATTCTAATTTCTTGAGAAAAATTAATAAACATCAAGACAGCCATAACCACTATACAAGATGAAGAAATTAAATAAAACTTCCCTTTCGAAAGAAAACAAGATCTTCATTGCTCTATATATATATATAGATAGATCTTTCAAGAAATACAGGGCAATATAAAAAAAAGGGAAAATGTGCGAAATTTAAGAAGGAAGCGACGAAATACGTGTAAAGTGCAATTTTTAGTGTCGTAATTTGTAAACTTTGATTTTGTAATTCTTTATTGTATATTGGGACTTGAATTGTAAAAATGTTTATATGTAGATATTATGTTCATATTAGAATACATTCATCTATTCAATTTTAAGTTAAATAAATAAAAAAAGTACATACAAACACAGAATTAATTAAAACGTCACAAGTACACACACACTTTACACGACAACATGATAACATCCATTTACACCCCATAAGTGCACAATATGGCAAGTAATTAATCAGCAACGAAGCGGGCAATTTATATATTTATATATAAAAAAAAACCTAGGTATCTTAAAAAAAAAATATTTTTTCTGAAAATAACTGAACAAAATAATTAAAATGTATAAAATTGTTTTATATCGATTTAGGTAATCATTCTTAACTATACGTGAAAGTGTAATTTCCCTTTTTCTGGAATTACAAATATTAAAAAAAAGTTCATATTTTCGTAGAAAAATAGGTCATTGACGCGTTACCTAAAAAAATAATACAACTTTTCTGCTTCATTTTAAAGCAAAATACGATAAACCACTGAACAGAAAATTCCTAGAAGTTTGATATTTATACTGATTTGTTGCCAATGGATAAAATACCCTTTGATAGGCCAATGAAATTGATTATCCGTTCAATAAAGAATTTCGATATTTGAAAACGTTTGATCAATTTCATCCGAAATAATATAACATTGAGCTTACTTCGACCACTTTACGATTATATTGGTTTTATCCCTCCAGTGCAACAAACCGATAGGTAGATAGATAAATAAACCCCATTTTATTAATAAAGCAAGTGAATCATTGGCGTAATTCCCTGTACCCATGGTTCGTCAGCAACTATTCCATTTATTCATGCAGCCAGGCAATGCAGGGCTGTATGTCATAAATTTCTCATCAGATTACACGCCCGAGCTTTCCCGTGAAATGCATAAAATGTGACAGCCCTAATCCCTCCTATGAGTTTCTCAGGGCTTAATATGCCGCAAGGAAAATGTGAAATATCCCGGTATTAAAAGCACGGATCAGTCGCGTACTCAGTGTATTTTGGACCGGCGATGTGTAAAACGACACGCTTTGAAATTAACGCTGTTTTGTGCAAACATTTTCCCCACCGCCATTGCTAATTTGGATTTCGGTGACTGGCTTTGTATTGTAGTGAACATGCTTTTCAAATATTATTTGATTTTAGCACAGATTAAATCGTATAAACATTTTTGTGATATTTTGCATAGATGGCCCTAGTGTTCACTAGTGCCAATTTTTTATAGAGTCACCGACAGATATCACTAGTATGAAGGTTTACCCTCCCGACGTTAAAAACAGAGGTACGAGCTCACGGAGCTCACTTGGAATATTAGAGATTACTAATTACAGGACACTTACATCCAGGATATTTCTCTTCCGTTAAATTATATAGATTATTATCGTCTTATTTAATAAAGGCGAAGTGTTTGTTGTGAAGAGGAAATTTTTATTGAGATCGTTCTTACTACGATTTTTTATTAATGTCAAAAGTATATTAGGCTAAGATTAATATGCTATTTTGTGATTTTTTTCCATGTTTCTTAAATAAGTTATTACCTTTTTAAATTTGAAAAGTTTTAATTCACAGTGTGCATTTCTTAATACAAACAGTTAGTAAGTACCTAAATAATTATATGAATATACTTAAATGCATTTTTCTTTACTCCCCCTTTCGAAATAAGTAGTTTTTGTGAGTATTTTCCCAAATGAAAATTTCAAATCCAACTTCATATGGAATAAAATGTGTCTTGTGTAATTTTTCAATAGCTGATTTAATTATATCAAAATTATATAACTCATGATGGAAAAGGCGTTATTGGCTGAAAATAATTGCATTTGCCTAGAAAATGAATAAGTAAAAAGCTGTGATATGGCGCCGTATAGTTCATGAGTTTTTATTCCTTCAGAAAACAGTTAACACATTTTTTTACTCTCGTTTTGCGATTATCTAATAATAAAAAAAAAACAAATTATTTCAAATTGATGAAATATACGTGTTAGAACAGGTGTCAAATGAAACAAAACAAAAAAGGTTAATTTACATTACATATTGTCACTTCCCCTCATTATTCCACAATAATATGCCCGAAATTCTACGGCAACACGATGGCCCCGAAAAAATTTATGGAAAAAATTCAATTTGCATACAAATTTTGGTCCCCGTCGTTCTTTTTTATGGCAAATGTGAAAATACATCGCCGGGGGGAGTTTACTCCACTAGTGTGGTAGGTACTAGTACCTGGGGAGGAAACGTCCACAAATTTTTAAGCACACCTTCGCGGGAAGGGAGCTTTCTACGCAGTGCTCCGGAGTGAAGACGTGAAAAGTATGTAGATATTACGGCTGTTGGGGTAAGCTTAACGTGACCAAGTAAAAAGATTCTTCAGAATCCTAAACATACGTTTGTCGAAAACCACGTCGAACTTCGAAAACAATAAATTATGATAATTAAGTGCGCCACACAAAAAAGCAAATGAAAAGAATTATTTTAAGGAGGGGTGAAGGGACATGAGAAAGAGATTATTTTTATTAATTATTAATAATGTCAGGTAATATTATTACGCAATACGATAAACACAACGTATAAATATTATTGTATTGCGTAATGATAGAATTATCATTTCAAATTAATAAATAATCCCCCTCCGACGTCCCTTTCCCCCTTAAATACGAATATTTAAATAATGGTTTCTCTTCCTATTTTTAAGCACGCCTTTATTAATAAATAATTACTTCAGAACTAGAGAGATTTACTTAAAGGGATTTTATAATATGTTGTATATAGGAGAAATCGATAAGATACACAAGGGAGATGGTTCGTGAACCATAATTATTGTGAAATCGCGTGCACAAAAAATTGCCGCCAATACGAGTTGTCCCACAGTGTCTTTGTTTCAACCTGCACACCACCAGCATAACATTCACTGGCTCCACGCGCCAATTTGATATTCTGTTCAGTTTGGTCGTAGCTCGGTGACAATTGGTACGTTTCCGTGCCATATCTTTTTTTTTATTTCTAACATCTTTTATTGTCTGCAGTCAATAGAAATATTGCTTTCTAATTTGAAAAGTGTTTTGAGAGAAACGACAGTAGTTTGAAGGAAACAACGAAAGGGGAAAGCGAGAGGTAGGTAATATGGCTAATTAGATCTGTTCACTTAAAATAAATCTGTTGTCAAAGGTTGTGATTTTTTTTTTGAACATCGTTTCCATTTCATGGTTTTCCTTACTGGGACGATTGTGATAGTATCTCCATATTGGGAACTAGGAGCAACACATTTCATTTATATTATATATATGACACATGGTGACTTATCAATTAAAAACATTTTTGTTTCCAGGATTTGAATTTGCTAGTTACAGTTCTAGAGTTTTCCACTCTGCTACGGAGGTAACCCATTTTATGGTCGCGATAAATAACCGCTAAACTAATTAGGTTTTAGAACCGCGACCGAAGGAAACGAACGTATCTTATGTAAATTAAAATAACTTTGAAGAACTAACCCTTTCGGGAATGAATTATAACTGGCTGTGGTAAGACATGTTTTTGATGCTTGATAGCACCTAGGATTATTATTTGAAAAATTTTGGTCGACCTTTTTTTTCCTTTCTATACTGTTGCCACATTATATGAAACAACAATAGGTCTCAAAAAGCGAGTTCCACATAAAATGGTGAATCACGCACTTCGTACAAAAAATAATTAAATAAATAAAAATTACAAAAACATTAAACAATAAAACCATGCCTCCAAAACTTACATTAAAAAATCTGTCTAAATGGTGCGGAAATAGAAATTGAGTGAAATATCACCTAGAAAGGGCATATTTCACAAACGTTTATTGTACACCCTTAGCTTATACCAAATTGTTATGTAATATCTAAAATGTTCATGTAAGTCTGTCTGCTACTCGTGAATATTTTAAATTATAGTTCCAATTTGCATTCAAGTAATGTACATGTTATTTTCTAATTATATTATATTAGTTTATTTAATGTATATTTTCTTGTTATTTTTATGTTTGTAGTTTACATTTCAATACCTCAGTTCAATAGGGAACTAATTCAAAATACCTCATTTTGAGAAAACTGGATTTGAAAATTTTCAAAGACATTGCTCCGATGTAAAGTTACTTTATCCACCTATAACATAGCAATAGATGCATCATCTAAGTAATTTATCAACCTATCATATTGTACATGTATATGGCTACATTTATTAAGTTCCAAACGGAAACATTTGACATGTTTCTCCATTGATCTAAAAATGTGCTGATTTCACTATTAAAAAAATATCTGACTACATAATTAGTACCAATTAGACTTTTTTTATTGAAATATGAGAAGGGAGAGATTCTTTACCATTTTTCATCATTACTCAAAACCCAGAATTTTTTTGTTATTTCCCTATTGAAATAAGGTATCGATTTGTTTATTTGTACCCCTAATTTATTCTAAAATTGTGCATATGAGTCGCTCATGATTATTTTAAGCCATGGTTTTAATTTTAGTTATACATATAGCATATCTGTTATTTTCTAATTATATTATTTTTGGTTATTTAGTGTAAAGCGCACTCGAGGTGAACCTTCACAAATTTTTGCAATAGAAATTAACTTTTATTATTGTTTAAAAGGTAGGCCAGCTTCTAGCAGCTAGGCTTTGTTTTATGAAAACAAAGAAATAGTTTATAAATCACAGATGTCAGCTCTAGTATTATCAATTTGATATTTAACTTCTCCCTGGCAGACACAAGTACAATATGGGTTTTAAATGGGATTGTTTATCATTAATAACTCTCTTTACAACAAAACTAATCAACAATAATTAACTTAGATTCTGTGTTCGTCGGGGCGGGTATTTTTGGGATGTATAAATTCAGTCGGTAAAAATTTATTTTTAAGAACGTTCTAAATAAATTGAACATATAATAAAAAGTCACTAGTCTTTTTTGAAAGGAACCTTCCCTAAATTAAGTCTCTGAATAATAAAAAAATTTGAAGTAAAAGACTAAATTTTTAATACCGTTATTATTATTATTATTATTCAAAAATATATACATGGCTACCGCCTGAATGACTAAATAGAATTCAAAGACAAAAATAACTCGCGTTAAATATTGCCAGTAATTGAAAAACGTAAACCGTCATTTTTGATTCGTTTTAAATAGAGATGAAAAAAATCTGAAAATCTATGTACGCATTTAATAAAAATACGTAGGTACAAAAGGGTTAAGTAGTCACCGCATTTACTAAACGTGTATTTCATTCAAAGCAAGTACCCAAATAAGTGTACGAATTAATTAACATGGCAAAATGTAGTATTTTATATCTGAAAGCTATGTATAATCTAGAAAATTCACTTTGACGTAGCTTTAAAAATAAACCTTTCATCTGTTTGAACAGAACGGACTATATTATAGTCCGTTGATCCGTATATAATCTTAAAGCCTGTTCAAACATTAAACGAACCCAGACTCAACTTTCCAAATAATTATTAAATGAATTCAAACTGATGTTAGTTGTTAGGCACGAGTTTAATTGAAGTTTGTTAGACCCGCAAATAATTTAATCAAACTTCCCGGCCACACCGTGATAAACACCTTGGGAATTAAGGTCAATGAGCGAAATGCTCGCGTTCGCAGTATAGTGATTTTTTGAAGCGTTTCCAAATTTAATTCTTTTTTTAAATCATTATTCAAGGCCTCATACCTACATCCGATTCTTATCGAGGGAAGAATCACATGTAGGGTAGTACTGGGCGTTGACGATAATTCCATCCAACGCCAAAGCCGTTATCGTTGATGATTTTCAACTGTTGAAAATAACCGTTATAAATAACGCCGACGTTGACGAGACGATGATGATTATTCCTAGCGATTTAGCTACTGCCCGAATACCCGTTTTCCGTAGGACTGTTTGTATTTTGAGTCTACTATTGCTCGTACTCGGGGAAGCCTCATTCTTTACCTATTTTATTAATATGTGTATAGATATAGTGCATACACATATTATTATTATCATAAAGCATTCAAATTGTACGAAAAGCAGGTCCAAGTATTTCGCGCATCTGATTTTTTTCAACGTTATACGTAAGTATATGGTGAACTGAAAAATAAACAAAATAATGCAATAACATGTTGCAAAGAGAACCCTTTAAAAGCTGCAAATATATTTAACGAATTCTTTTCAAATATAGGAGAAAATCTTGCGAATCTCATACACAAAGATCCAAATATAACAATTCCAGACTGTAATGTTGATGTTAAAAATAAAATGTCAACATTTCAACTCACCACAGAGGACGAAATAGTAACTATTATAAACGGCATGAAAGGAGGCTCTGCCCCAGGTTTTGATAGAATTACAATTAACATTTTAAAAAATATTAAAAACAAAATTTCTAAACCGTTAATGCATATAATCAACACAAGTTTCCAATGCGGAGTATTTCCATGTAATTACAAACAAACTACCATAACTCCAATATTTAAGTCTGGTAATCCCGAAGATGTTAATAATTACCGTCCCATTTCAGTAATCTCAAATATTGCAAAAATTTTTGAAAAACTTGTAAAAAAAAGATTTAACCAGTTTATAAAATGTAATAGCATAATTCACGAAAATCAATTCGGCTTTATGGAAAGTAGAAGCACACAGGATGCAATTTCAAAATTAACTAGCCTTATTCACACTTCATTAGATAAATCACTAAAATGCCTTGGAATTTTTATAGATCTCAAAAAAGCGTTTGATAGCATATCTCATGACAAACTTATAATTAAATTAAGCAACATTGGAATAAATAGTACAGCTCTGGAATGGATAAAAAGCTATCTTTTCAAACGTCCTCAAGTGGTAAAAATAAACGAGGTACTTAGTCATAAAAAACAAGTAATTTTGGCATACCTCAAGGTACAGTACTGGGACCTCTACTTTTTATCATCTATGTAAATGACATATTCATGCAAAAGCTAAACGGAAAAATAATATCTTATGCTGACGACACTGTCATAATAATTGAAGGTACTGTTTGGAATTCTATTAACAAGCTAGCAAATACTGATATTAATATATTAAAAAATTGGTTCGATAATAATCTACTCTCCCTTAACACTGGAAAAACAAAATTTATTCCTTTCTCTATCAATAAATTTAAATCAAAACCAGAAATAAAAATTATAATACACCAAAGTAACTGCAACAGAATCAATTGTAATCAAGCATGTTCAATACTTAGTCCAACTTCCAAAATTAAATACCTTGGTGTATATATAGACCAGCATTTTAAATGGAAAACACATATTTGTGAACTTGTTAAACGAATTAGAAAATGTATATATATATTTATAAGACTAAGAAATATTCTTAGACTAGAAAACCTAAAAAGAGTGTACTATGCAATTGTTCAGTCTATTTTACAATATGGAATTATTGGCTGGGGGAACATATGATAATATTTTAAGTCCACTTAAAATAATTCAAAGATTGATAATAAAGGTAATTTAAAAAAAACATCATCATTTTCCACTGAAAAGCTTTTTACAATATTCAATGTACCTACAGTAGATAAAATTTATAAAAAATATGCAATTATTCAAATCTTTAAAGAAAGAACGTTAAATAAATTACAATTTAATATATCCGCAAGGTATCAACAAAACATTAAAATCCCGCCATTCAATACTAAGCATACGCAAAACACATACCTATATCTAGGAATAACTTTTTTAACAATCTGCCATCTGATCTTAAAATTATAGAAAATATCCATGAATTTCAACATAGATTAAAAAATTACCTCAAACTACTCTAACAATTTAAATTTTATTTTTTTTAATTTTTATTATTATTAGATTCTCTTCTTTTCTTCTACTTTCTTTTCATTTTCTTTAATACTATTACTAGTGATAAATTACAAAATTTACACGACAAATTCATATTTTCCTGCTATTGTACAACAATATTTTAAGTTATGATTTGATTAATTAAGCGATAATCACTCACCAAACACAAGAACCTTGTTTCTTTATGGTGAGGAATAGCTATATTATATTTTTTGTTACACTATATGAATCATGTCTTATTTTTATATACTCTCTGTAAAAAAAATTATTATATTAAATAAAAAAAAAAAAAAAAAAAAAAAAATGCGTGTTTACGAAAAACACCAACTGCCGCACTTTTCCAGCCTTAAGACTACACCTGCGGTCGGATATGATCTGTCCAGTTTTGGAAAAAAACTCGTTTACATGGAAAGGAGGTTGCTGCAATACCACATTGTTCAATGAAGTTTTTTTTTTAAATTATGAAAATATATTTGATGTTCCTTCCACCATTTCAGGCGACAACTTTTTCTATCGAGAAGATCCATTTCAAGATACTTTTTGGAATTTACTGGTTGGATCATTCAATGGCTTAATCTTCTCCACTACTGAGTTTATTGCATTCCAAAATGACAGCGGTTCATCCGAAGATTCGGTTTGATTTTCCGAAATCTCTTGCGAAAAGTCTTGTAATAGTATCCGGATCCGAGAAATAATTCATCTTAAAACGTGGGTCCATAAAGGTGCACAAAGAGAGACATTCGTTTTTATCCAACTTCGTTAGATGTAGCAGATCCAAATGAACAAAATTCTATCGTGCGCTTGTTCTTTAAATAGCTTTTTAAATTTGAAATTGTTGATTTGTATGACACTGTAAGCTTACAAAAATTACATTTTGCGATTTATGTATTTTCGTCAGATTGGAAATAATTCCACAAATCACTTCAATAATTCTTCGCCATAATATTATGCACTTAGGAAGTCACTTTATTCTATTAATTATTCCCAGTTCCAACACAATAACCGTTTAATACTTTATAGTAAGTATAATAATGACTTATTATTTTTTTCTTTCAATCTAATTTCACAAATTTATTTATTAACAAGTCAATCTTCACTAAAACTGAAAACAAGTAGTAAAAACTGTTTTCTATGTATTATTATTTTATACTACGTTACAAATAAGTCTAGACGTCGAATTATATGCACTAATAATATTTTAAATCAGTAAAATAAAATACTAATTTACGTAGGTATTATAAAATATTTTTCGAAATAATATTGTCTACTAAAAAAATATACTCCATTCTATTGATATTAACTATTAAAAGTCATAACGCACTATAAATCATTAATAAATTCCAATCCAACCTCAATTATTTGCAAAATCGGTGTTTTCAATTCTGATATAAAGTAAAACTATCAAAACAAGTCTAATATACGCGCGACAAGCCAGTACAATCAAACTAAACGATCGATACGACACTAAACAGCAAAAAGGAACAAATAATGATCCCAATCGTATCAGGGAATCCCATGTAACGGGGAATATCCCGCATACACATAATAATAATAATCCTGTAACATCGTTGAAATGTTTGGCGCTAATAGTGTTAAAAAGAGGTACCCAGCTGACTGCGTTGAAAAATATTCGCAAGTTGAAATTATATTCCAACAGGCGTTAAAAATATTAGTATTGATAAATATTAGTTTTGACAAATACTGCTAAATGCTATTTTTTTTCTTCCCAACGATAGACTTCCTTGACGCTTGGCGCTACGTATCGGCCGTTTGGAATACGGAAATCCAAAACAAACGTCTAGTAAGGAAGGTACATAACTAAAAGACCATTCCAAATGTTCCATAACATTACTCACGACGTGTAAACTGTTAACCCTTTTTTGGCGATAATACTGATATAACGGGTGCATGCATAGCAGGTTGACTCGTTGACTGCGTTGAAAAATATTAGTATTGATAAATATTAGTTTTGATAAATACTGCTAAATGCTATTTTTTGCTTCCCAATGATAGACTTCTTTGAATCTTGGCGCTACGTATCGGCCGTTTGGAATACGGAAATCCAAAACAAACGTCTAGTAGGAAGGTCAAAAAAAGACCATTCCAAATATCAAATAATATCGTTCACGAAATGTAAATTGTAAACCCTTTTTTTGGCGATAATACTGATATAACAATAGGTACCTGGCCAGCTGATAGCCAGCCCGTTGACTCCATTGGGAAATATTTACAATTCGATATTATATTCAATTTATTAACTGTTAATGCTATATTTTTTCAATAGCGTTATGTGTTGACGGCATTTAGCTATTATTTCCAACGGCTAGTTATAATTTGATACAGTACTAGTGCATGCATAGCAGGTTGACTCGTTGACTGCGTCGAAAAATATTAGTATTGATAAATATTAGTTTTGATGAATACTGCTAAATGCTATTTTTTTGCTTCCCAATGATAGACTTCCTTGAAGCTTGGCGCTACGTATCGGCCGTTTGGAATACGGAAATCCAAAACAAACGTCTAGTAGGAAGGTCATAAAAAGACCATTCCAAATATAACATAATATCGTTCACGAAGTGTAAATTGTTAACCCTTTTTTGGCGATAATACTGATATAACAATAGGTACCTGGCCAGCTGACAGCCAGCCCGTTGACTCCATTGGGAAATATTTACAATTCGATATTATGTTCAATTTATTAACTGTTAATGCTATATTTTTTCAATAGCGTTATGTGTTGACGGCATTTAGCTATTATTTCCAACGGCTAGTTATAATTTGATACAGTACTAATGTAGGGAGATAAATTATAATCAAATCCCTGTTATGTACGACCCATCAGAAAATATCCCTTTCCTTTCCTAAAATCGAGAAAGAACATAAATAATTATTAAAATAAATACTAGGAATAAATAATATCTCCAATAATATGTGTTGTCCAACATTATGTCCTCTGCGTGCAAAACCGTATCTACAATTCGATAATAAACAGTGTTTATCTGAAGTGACCTGCAATGTGAACTCCAAAGGCTCGGAGGGCTTTGAAGCAGAGAATGGACGGTTACCTCGAGAGGGTCTCATCTTGGGGTAAGAATAACCTCGTCGAATTTAATGTTTCAAAGACCCAATCATGTCTGATTACGTCTAAAAAGGATGGAAATGGCAATCTAGTCTCCTTAAATGGAAGCAATCTTCCCAACAAACCCTCCATTGATAGCTTGGTGTAACCTTAAGTGACCAGCTCAGGTATGGGGGCTCCATCGAAGCCCGAGTAAAGTTACCCTCTCAGAAGCTGGGCGTATTGTACGGAGCCCGAAGATACTTTAATAGTACACAACTGCTGACCCTGTACAAATCGCAAGTGCGCCCACTGTAGAATTCGGCAGTCACCTCTGGTCGGGATATCCTCCACACAGCATCCCCAAAGAAATTATTTCCCTCAGGGTCTCCTGTGTGGAGTTAATATAAAAAATGTGAGAATAGTCCTTTATAATAAAATCTATACTTAAAATGAATGACATGTATATTCTAACGCGGCATCACGTTCATAGGTCAAATGCATTGTACATATAGTTTGGTATTGCTGATCTATGAACCGATAAATGCAATTTGTATTTTAAAAAGAAATACTCCTTCGTTACGAATAACCTGATAATATTTTAAAATCTCCTACTACCATCACAGTAGGCGGAAGATGTTGCTTGTGTCGTAAATGGAGGACTCAGCCAGCCGAGGAATAGAACTCACGACGCCTGGATGAGACCCAAACGCGATGCCAAATCAGCCACTGGTCGGTAAATATAGTTATTTGATTTTGATGAAATAGTGACTTTTGAAGAAAATATTGATCAAACACGTCAGGGTAAATTTATGTATTCTCAACATAGTTCAAATTAACCTACAGAATTATTAATTGTAGTGGGAAGATAAATTGAATTCACCTACTGTGAATGAAATATGTGTAATGAATCGTGTGAAATATAATTATGTCGAATAATATTAGTAATTAAATTTTACGTTTAGATTACATATTTGATGTACAGATGGATTATACAGGCCCATCGCGAAACAATTTTTTGATTTCTGTTTTTATTTATAATTCTGATCCGTGAATTTTACTTTGAATATCCCTCATTTAACATCGAGTACATAGCTATATCGATACATACATTTCAGAAATACAAAAAAATACCGTTCCATGTATCTTCCTTGCATAGCTTTACATAATAAAAAAAGTTTAAACTTAAAATTGTCTTAGAATATGATGTAAAATCATCTCCTTTCGGAAAGTATCAAAAATTTCTCGATAACATTTGGTGAAGGTAAGACATATGCACTTGGAACATTGTGTTTTTTTAACTTACATCTTCCATTAGTCATCGGTCGCAGCGCCATCATTTGTTGTTTAATTTTAGACTCTAATAAATGGGCGATTGCCGCACCGGGCACGCACCAGCAATCCACTAGCTACGTTAAAACACTCCACCCTAGCACTGATATTTTGTTACTTGTTAAGTAGTTCTAATTAGAGAAATATTCGGTCGACGCGATGCACACTAAATCTAATAGCTTTCAAAAAATGGGTCAGTTTTTTGAGTAGTCTTCGAAGTTGATGACTTTAAATATGTTTTTTTTTATTTTATTCTTTCAGCCTTGTAAATCAATGTCTCTTATTTTCAAAATCAAAGATGATTATCATACGAGTCAGTCTGTATAGTCGTTTGTCTACAATTGAGTGGCTGCAATGCAAAACTGTCTTGAGTTATACATGCAGTAAGGGTAATTCGGGGCTAAGAAGTCAACGGCATTTTTATTTTTACGATAAAATGACAACGTAGTTTTATTTTTTCATATTAAAAACACTTTTTTTTTGTAAAACGTAAAAACAAATGTACCTTTTTTCTACAAAAGTGACTATTTTTCATTTTGCAATGCGTAATATTTCCAATAGAAATTTGGGTAAAAAAAAAATTTTTTTCTGCAAAGTACCATATTTTACCTAAGATTAATAGATGTACGATATATAATAGATGAATTCGAAGATCGCGGGTTCAAATCATAAAAAAAAAAAGTAAATTTTATTTAATTAATTTGTGCTGTTCCACAATTAATTCATTTAAAAATAATATGTATTATGTTTCCGCACATTCCCGAGTCGAAGATACTCTGACTGTCGTCCTGGTGAAAGACCACCATTCAGAATTGAAAGGTTGCTTGAAATAGCGTTTATCCGTGTTTGGTGTCCAGATCTGAATTTCCAGGTATTTCCCCACTTTCCTCTTCCTCTTCTCCTTCCCCTCACTAATACCTTCAACCTCACAACATTCCCCAATGCCATAGTCTCACTGGATCCATGCTTATACTGTAATGCATGCTTATACTGTAACATTGATGAGAAAAATATGTCAACAACATCGAAGTATTTGTTCCCCAGATGTTGAATCCGTCGCATATGGGAATAATATTGCGAGGCTGAAGAATTGTCACAATAAAATGGTTGGCATTGTCTTGTCTTATCAGATACACAAAAAGCTATCAAAATTAGCAGTTCAATGGTAAAAAACATTGAATTAACAATCTTAAATAAATATAATATAGACAAGTCTTGAAGTTGAGGCATGACATCGATGAAGATGGAGTAAAGTGAACTGGTCTTATTAGCTCAGTTGGTAGAGCAGTTATAACGGCAAGACAGGGGTCCTGGGTTCAATTTCCAGATGCGACTGACACCTTTATATTTTTTGTGATTTTTCAGTTTCGCATTTCATTTAGGATTGGTGAATATTATCTTCTTCAATGATTAAATATTGCAATGAAATTTATAAGCTTCAATAAGTTATTAAAAAATTTCACATTTCTCGAATTCAATAAGTTATTAAAAAAATTCGACGGCCTCCATGGTCGAGGGGTAAGGCTCTCGTCTACGAATCCGAAGGTCGCGGGTTCAAATCCCGGCGTGCGCTTGTAAATTTTATTTAATTAATTTGTGCGGTTTCATGTAGTATATTTGCGCAAATTCCAGGGTGGAAGATACTCTCAGTATCGCCCTGTTGAAAGACCACCATTCAGAAGTGAAACGTTGTTTGGAATAGCTTTTAGCCATGTTTGGTGACCAGATCTGAATAGCCAGGTATTTTTCCCACCTTCCTCTACGCCTTCTCCTTCCCCTAATCAATACCTTCAGCCTCACAATATTCCCCAATTGGGGATACCATAGTCTCACTGGCTTCAGACGGTTGGGAGCAGTTGGGACTCTTGTGCGGTATTCATATAGTTGCCTATATGTTAGATAATGTGATATTAATTTATTAAATGAATAGGCGATCAAATGCCTTTCATAATAATTGAATATGATAATCAATATCATGGACTTAATATTAATGATATTGCCATATTCATTTCCATAACGATGGTTTTTGGGATTCGGTGAGTAAATAAAATGAATTCTGAAATTATTGTTATTGCGTTTGCATTACAGTGGTTATTCATTGTTCGGTGTTATTTTTTTTTTCATTTAATTAGTAAATGCATAGGTAATGTAATCAATAATACGACATTATTACAGCACGTTCCAGAGTGGTAGTTACTTTCAGTAATTCCCCACCTTCCTTCTTCCCCATCTCCTACCCCTTCTCACAACATTCTGCCTCACAACATACCCCAATTGTATGTCATAATCTCATTGGCTCTAGACAGGGAGCAGTTTGGACTCTTGTGCGGTATTAACATAAAAAATTGCAATTTTTTCAAAAAAAATTCTAAATTACATGCAACGATGCAAAAACATCGAGAATTTGAGCTCCATCTTACAAATCCGGATTTTCTTTATAATAGTGTATTTTTAAATGTGTTTAGTAAAAACACTCTATTTTCTTTTGATTGAGGGTTGATAAAATTATCGTTTGAAAACTACCAGTGCTTACCTCGTATGATGATCATATTGTTCACTGAAATTTGTTTCATACTCCCAGAAGTCCTTCTCCCCAAACTTTATCAGGTCAGCCAACTCGTGATCAATGAAACGCCATCTTCAATCTAATTGCAATCGGTAAGATCTTGTGTCATTTTTTTTTTAATTTTCAAGTTTCTTCCAAACAACCAACATCGCCCACAAGTTTAATGACAAGTTCGTGACAATATATATTACCTCCGTCACGGAAATCGAACATACAATCAATCTACTTAAAGTAAAATAACTTTGACTTATATGACTTTTTAACCTGCTTTGATGTCCAAAAAGTCAAACGCCTGCATCGTTTGTTTCCATGCACATATGTTTCAAAGAAAATATTTTTAATTTCTTTGACATGTGTGCGTTCCGGAAAAATATCGAAATGTTGTTCTAAGATCTTATTTTTTTAAATCCTATTTGGAAAACCATTTATCATAGATACCAACTCTGTTCTGATAGCCGTTCCCGACCTTTGCAGATATGTAATGTAGGTGTATTTCTCTCTTGTAAAACATTGTTATGTATTTTTATTGTATCTGTATGTTTCGAACCTGTACACTTATATGTTATTTTACCATTGTTTATATATATATATATATTTTTTGTTTTTTTTAAATATTTTCATTGCCTTAAAAACTATGTTAATATTATGTAGCAAAAATTAACAGTCCTAAAATGAATTGAATTTATAACTCATGGGAGAGCAACATTGTTGTTTGTACCTAAATTAATAAAAAATAAAAATAATAATAATTTTAAAAAATAACACTCGAAAAAACTGAGTGGCTTACCCTAAATTTTAACGCTATTTTTCTATATGTTAAGATTTTGATATGTTTCGTAGACATGCCGTGTTACATTGCACTTATAAGAATAGGAAGTAATATTTGTCAGCGCTCTTGAGGTGATTTTTCGCAAAAACTATAAAAATCATCCGATTATTATTATTATTATTATTATATCCGTAAGATATTTTTTTGTCAGAACATAATTATCTTTTCCATTGTTTACTTCGTAAAACTCATTGTTTCACAATCCATGCATCTACACGTATGTAAATATAATTTCAAACCGCAGAATGTGCCGTAAATGCGTGCAAATTTGTTTTTTTTTTTGTTTTTGTTGCAGATATGTGATGTCGCGCTTCCCCCACTACAATTTTATCTACATAAAAAATACACTTACCATTAACCAAAAAAAAGTAAATAATCGAATTCTTCGCCAAAAAGACGTGTTATCATTTTGCAATCCTCGATATGCTAAGGCAGAAGTCAGGTGGCTGCTGCTAGCTAAGCGCATTTCACATATCATTAATGTGTACTTAATGTATTCCTAAAAAGCAATGGTAACTTTTACCTTTACACTTCGCTATCCATCATTGTCTCACTTTTAAGCTCTTTATCTTATCTTATCTTAATTACCTTTTATTCCAGAACTCATTTCGGCATTCGTCTCAGATTTTTAGCCCAGACACGATACGGTCACAAAGCGGACGTAAACCAATCCCCTCTCCGAGGCCCTCCAACCCCATGCGCTCCCGGCACTCCCGCCCGCACCCCTTTGGAAGAGAAGCTCTTAAGCCTAAATAATTGATCGCAGGGGTGGCGTTGTGAATTACCCCCGCGAGGTAACATCCAGCTCACACGCTGGACTATGATTTATACCCGGTTTACCTGCAGGATACAGGGATTTTATACGACTACATGTTTTTTGGTTCATTCACTTGGCTATAAACAGTGCGGTTCGGGATTATTTTCGTGCTTGTGGGCTTTAAATTAAAAAAAAAAACTTTGCGGAAGTTCTTTATAAAATATTTAGAAATCTAGTGGGCTCATCGTCTATATCATCACAGTCCATCCCAAGGTGGGATTTGGCCGAATCCATGAATGTTTTCTACGAGCTCCGGTCTCAAGTCATTATTTGTTTTCAATCAATTCAGTTCTATTATTCTTCTACGCAGTCTTCATTAAAGGATCGCTTCCTCTGGGGAACATATTTAGCAATGATTCTTGATGTCCTGTTATCTCATTCCACATCCTACTTGACCAGTTGTCAGCCTATCTTAGTCTCCATGATCTATAGAATCTTACTATGGTTGGCAGCTTAATTAGAATTAGATTTCTCTCTCAACTCCTCGATGGGCAATATTGTCTAGCCAGGCCATTTTGATTTTCAAAAGTATTTTTTTAAATATATTTTTCGTTGACTTTTCGGCAAGCGGTTTCAATATACTATACAACTCAACGAGCTGCTTCAAATGGTGCTATTGCCGATGAGTTTGCGTTTAGTTGGTAGAACAAAAAAAATTAAGTCAAAAAATTCAAGGACTACCACATAGCCTAGATAGGCCACGTCGTATTTTTTTGTCTCAACACAAAACACTTTCGAACATGTTTGTTTTGGCTTCTGTACACATCAGACACTATGCATACATACGCAGCTGCTCAGTTTTAGTAAGTCATTCGTTGTGTACGGTCGTAAAGATGAAAATTTGGTGTATTTCGAATTTATTTAATTTTTTCTTCGGTTTTGACTTTTTTTACGAAATGGCATCATTAGCCGGAGTGGATGTACCTCGTTTTTTGCAAGACGTCGAAATCGCCTAACATGTGTACAAATTCGCAAACATGAGGCAATTTTAGGCGAATATTTAGCGGCGGATATTGAGGAAGAGGATCCGTATGCTGGGGACGATGATAATGATGTCGACTATGTTTCTGATGAGAAAGAAGCATCTGATATTAAATTTAAATTGACAGTTAAAGAGAATACTGAAGTAGTTGTTGTACCAGCTATTGAGCCACCGGCTAATGTGCCAGTTGCTAGTGGTAATGACGTGTGTCGTCTTTTGCTTGGTGAGTCTGAAGACCATTATGAATGTAAAAATTCAAATATCTTATGGAATAAGGAACTGTATGTTCATACACACTATTTTTATAAATGCTTTTATATAAAACTAGTTTCATGGGCCACACCTCTTATGTGGCCTAGCGAGGTCATGTTGCCCATCTAAAGGGGTAAAAGTATGTTGCCCAATGGAGGGTTAAATAATAGTTTTGTTCAATTGTCTGCTAATTAGAGCCCTTGGTGTGATTTTATACAAAAACGGCGGTACAGACGATCCAATTATTTTTATTATTATGGTATCGTCTGGACAGCACGTGGCTAGCGTTCGTGGCAGTTCGAGATAAACAAGCAAATACTTGCACTCAAGGGGCAAAATTGAGTGTTTGAATCCAACTGTAATTATTTGGACTTTCCATTAATGTTCAAGTATTGACATTTATATTTTGTAATAATGTCAACATGTTTCGAGAGCAATGGTATCTAAAACTACTCGATATAGAATATCTCTCAACCGTTTAAATGAAAACAATGCACAATATGATTTGACAGATTTGAAAATATATTATTATTTCGAAACAGGGTTTATTTATAGAAAAATTCTGCTAGGTAAGTATTATTAGGCGTGGCATCTGTTTCGCCTTCCGAGGGCATTATCAAACATGTAAATATATTGTTTTAATCAACCTAAAAGGTTTTTATACGATTTTAATGAAATCCCGAAATAGATATTTATTTTAAGTGGTGAAAGGATGGATTGGGAAAAGGAACTTATTTCAGGTTGGTGAAAGAGGAGCATCGAGATGATGAGAAAATAAGTGCTTCTTTAATTTTGCGTTTTGACGGCCTTTGTGGTTTAACGACCTCGGTGGTTGAGTGATTTCAATCCTCGGCTATGAATCCGGAGTTCATGGGTCCAAATCCCGACGTACGCAAGTAAATTTCATTTTATTAATTTGTATTATTTCGCGACGTATTAATTAAAAATAATCTATATTATATTTGCCGAACGTTCCAGGGTGGTATCAGTATCGTCCTGGTGAAAGACTACCATTCAGAATTGAAACGTTGCTTGAATTGGCTTTAGCCGTGTTTGGTGACGAGATCTGAATAGCTAGGTGCTTCCCCATCTTCGTCTTCCCCATCTCCTTCCCCTCACCACTACTTTCAGCCTCACAACATATCACAAATAGGGATGAAATAATCTGATTGGCTCCAGACGGTTGGGAGCAGTTGGGAATCTTGTGCTGTACTGAGATAAAAAAGAGGGAAGCTTGTTTCAAATGGCTGATATTTGTCCTCTCAAGGAGAATGTTATTTTGTTTGGAAGGTCTGGTAACGAAAGTAATGAAAAATCACCGGAATTGATAGTAAATAGTATTATACTTAAAGGAAAGGGTGGATACATTTATCTTGCGTCGAAAATTGAATGAGAGCAAGTGTAATGGTGTGCGGTATTCGGAGATGCGGTCCAATTTGTGAAGGGAAAATATATCAAAAATTCTACGTATTTTGCAGTTGCTCTGGCAATATGGCCTCATTCTACTACGGTTAAAAACCAGGTGATTAAAAATTGTTGCCGTGCGCCTCCGTTCATACTACACGACAAAAAATCGAAAGGATAACAAAATCGTGTATCGGGCGCCTTTGTTAACGATCCTCCACTACGGATACGGAGGTCGCGGGTTCAAATCCTGGCGTGGCAAGCAATTTTATTAATTTATATTATTTCACTATTTATTCAATAAGGCTTACGTATAGCAGGTACATACTTTAAATATTTTCGTCACATTTCAAAATGGTGAACGACTACCATTCAGAACCGAAATGTTACTTTTTTTTTTTTTAATTTTTTATTCCAGAAAAAAGAAAATAACATTTTCACTTACTTAACTAGAATTTTCAATTACATACAATTCGATTAATCACTACATACAATATTATTATAAGATACAATTCTATACACTTTCACTATTTTCTTGTTTATGAATAAAAATGAATAATTTTTTTTTAAATTTACTCACACTTTTTCATTTTTAATGTCATCTGGAAGGCAATTATACAATTTGCCTCCCTCGTAACCAATGGATTGCTTACCATAGTTGGTATGGATGGTGTTTAAATGTATGTTATCGTGTTGTCGTGTAAAATGTTTATGTACTTGTGACGTTTTAATAAATTCTGTATTTGTATGTATGAGTTTATTATTTATTTTGTATATAAGTAGACATATATTGTATTCATATAGTTTTCTTAATGTTAACAGTTTTGTTTCCGAATATAATTTTTTTGTGGATGTTTTGGGTCCGTAGTGAAATAATTTTTTGATTACCTTATTTTGAATTACCTGTAATTCATTAATGTATGTTTCATACGCATTTCCCCAGATTTCAATTAAGTAATTTAGATGTGAGTGTACGAGACTATAATATAGACTTTTTTTAATTTAATTGGTAATAGATATGATAACCGGCTAAATACGTTAATCAAGGGTGTTATTTTATCTTTAACATCTTGTATGTGTTGTTTAAAAGTTAAATGCTTATCGATGCACAGCCCAAGATATTTTTCCTGTATCAAGATTTGCAAATCGTTTTTTTCAATTTTTAAGGGTACATGAGGAGGAATTATTTTACGGGTTGAGCTTAAAATCATGTATCCTGTTTTTTTAATGTTCATTGTTAGAATATTTGATTGGAGCCAACTGTAAATTTTTTCTAGGTCACTTTGTGCATTTTCTAGTAAGATGTCTAGATCTTTACCCCAGTAGAATATTGCAGTATCATCTGCGTATAGAAAAATTTCACCGTTTATATCTAATTGCGAAATATCATTGATGTAAATTTGGAACAGTAAAGGTCCTAGTATGGATCCTTGCGGAACTCCATAGTTTATTGGAAGGTGGTTGCTATTTTGATTGTTAATGCTAACGAATTGTTTTCTATTACTAAGATATGATTGAAATAGAATAAGAGCAGGACCAACTACACCAATTTTCTCAAGTTTCTTGAGAAGTATATCATGGCTTACTGTATCAAAGGCTTTTTGAAGGTCAACTAGTATAGATAAAATATAATTTCCACCATCAATGCCGCTCCTAAGTTTACTGATTAAGTCGTTTATTGCCGCTAGTGTGTTCGATTTTTTTCTAAAGCCATATTGTTTTTTATAAAAGAATGATTTTTTTAACAGAAAATTGTTTAATCTTTCGTAAATTACACGTTCAAAAATTTTAGATAAGATTGGCAAGATTGAGATGGGTCTGTAGTTTGAGGTGTTCGTTTTGGACCCACCTTTGTGAATTGGTATCACCTTGGCAATTTTACATGCGTCTGGAAAAGTTCCCTCTTTGAAGCATTGATTAATTAATTTTGATAATATAGGAACCAATTCCGTGGAGAGACATAGCACTGTCTTATAATTTATTGTATCGTAACCGGCACTCGCATTTGATTTTAATGATCTTAATATTTTGCTTATTTCTAATTCCGTTGTGGGTTTAAGATATAAAGATTCTATACTATTATTTACTAATGTTATTTCATTGGTTGGTTTATCTACGACTTTATTACGTATATTATCAGCTAAGGAGGAGCCAATATTGCAAAAGAAATTGTTAAAGTTGTCGCATATCTCTTCATTGTTAGAGATTATTTCATTATTAATTAATAATTTAGTACAAAAATTATGCGCAGTATTAGATTGGTTCTTAAGAATATTGTTCATTAACTTCCAAGTTTTTTTACTGTTATTTTCGCATTTTTTAAAAAGATCACTGTAGTGCCTTTGTTTTAAGTTTCGTTTTTCGGTAGTGATGTTATTTCTTGCTTTTAAGAGTTCTGTTTTCAATAATATGTTGTTTGGTTGTCTTTTTAGTTTCAGATGTAGTTTATTTCTTTTATTGATTAATTTTATAAGGTCTTTGGTTATCCAATCTGGGTTATTTATATTTTTTGTTATAATTTTAGTGGCGCTATTGGAATTAATTTTATTTCTAAGGTAGTTTACAAGATTATCATAATTTGATACCGATTCAGCATTCATATTAAGATTAAAAGGATGTTGGATGATATCATTCTTTAGGTTATCAAGATTAATTTGTGTATATTTTTGGGACGACTTTAAGGATGTGTTCTTAACATATGTGTGGATTATATCAAGGAGTAGTATATTGTGATCAGATATGGAATTATCACAGTTCGTTAATGAGTATGATAGTTTTGTATCGGTAAGTATATGGTCTATGATTGTGTTTGTAGTTTCTGTGATGCGTGTGGCGTGTTTTTTGTTTATTTTGTTCAAAAGAGTATAATTATTTAATTTAATAGTATTTTTGTATTTACAAGTTTGTGTATTGGTTGGGTCAAGCAGATTTATGTTGAAGTCTCCAAATACAATACCTCTTTTGTACGATTCTAGATGACTGGATAGTGTCTCCAGGAAGTCTTTGAAAACAGTATTTGGTTTTTTATACACTAAGCCTATTTTTATATTGAGCTTGTTTACATGAAGCCATAGAAAGTTATTGTCGGAGTCGCACGTGTTATTAATAACATGGTATTCTAAGGAATCTTTTATGAATATGGAGACTCCGCCCCCAGCTCCCTGCGGCCGGCAGGATGCTTCGTGTTTGTATCCTTCTAAATTGACGTACTTCAGGTCCGCTTCTTTGAGCCAGGTCTCACACAAGAGGATGATATTAAAGTTCGAGTTTGTAGACTTCAGTAGGCATTTGATATCATCAAGTTTCCCTTTCAAGCTTCTCACATTTAGGTACATAAAAGAGAGTGAGGTTTTTCCCTTTGATGTAGTTGGATGTTTATGTCGTGATATTTTGTTTATTCTGATGTGCTTTTCCAGTTTTTCTGAAGATATATTTTTATGAACAAGAAAGCTCTGGGTGGAAGGTTGTTTACTTGTCGAATTATTCATAAAAAAGTTGTTTGATTTTCAGCATATAGTGGATTCCTTTCTTCTCGAGTTTGTGGGTTTTGCTCTGAAGGATGTGGGTGTTCAAAATTATAAGCTGATATTTTATCAATTTCAGTTTTTATACGTGATCTTGTTAAGGTCATCATTTTGATAATTGTATGACTATTCATTTTTTCGTACAATATGGGCCCAGTAAATTTGCAATAATTTTTAAATTCTGAGATGTGAGATTTTATTTCAGAATTCAATTTATAGATGTTTAAATATTTGTTTTTAATAACTGGATGTATCAGGACATTTGTATGGGCTAATTGTCGAAGAGTATAATACAGGTTGCTTAAAAAGTTTTTAGGGGATGTCTCATTTTCCCCGGCTATTATGATTACAAAGTCATTTTTGTTTAAGTTCTTACTTTGTTTTATGATGTTTACCGTGTACCAGTCGAGGGTTGCTCCAGGGTAAATATAGCTGGAACAATCCACACCTTTAAAATTTTTTTCCAAATGTCTTCTTATTTGATGGCCCGCTTCATCTCCAAAAATACGTACTTTTATTTCCTTCCAGTGAAGTTGTGCTGTTTTAATTCTATGGCGTGTGATGTCTTGTGCCGGAATAGGTGTTTTTATTTCTCCATGTTTGTTATTAATGTTAGACAAATGCATTTTGTTTTTGAATTCATCATTTTTTTCAGCCATGTTTACGAGAAGCGACTTATTTTCTTCCGTTATATTTTTCACTTCAACAATATTTTGAGTAAAATTTTTTATTAGTGGTCGCAATATTTTTAATTCGCCCTTCATTTCATTATTTTCGGCCACTAGGTGGGCAATAATGTCGAAAAGTTGATCCATGCCTTCGTTTATTTTTTCTTTTAGAATAATTTTTCCTTTCCCTTCCGTTATTGTTTTTTTAATATTATTTATGATAAGTCTTGAGTTTTTTAGGGCATTATTTACCTCGTATGCCTCTATCATTGTGGACGTTTCTTCTTCATTTTCTCTTTTATCCTCCGAATCTGAATATAATATATCCTCCTCGTGTTGATTTGGAGATCTTGGGCTCAAATCGGATTTTGTAAGCGAGTCCATATTTTTTGATTTGGGTGTTTTGTTACCTTTTTCCATTTTCAAAGATTATTCAGAACAAGTTGATAGTGTATGCACTTATTGCCCTCTGTTGAACAACAGTGGTAAATAATATATTTTAAAATTATTTATTTATTGACTGACATCTGTTGTTTCGTAGCGTAAAGTATTTGTTTGTTATGGTAAGATTTATGCTTTTACTGCCATCTATTGACAGGTAGCGAAAATGGAACGTATGTAGGTAGATTATTCAAATCATAAAATGTCCAAAATTACAGTGATTTGAATTATTTTTTTTCTTTTTAAATCAATTTTTCTTAAATAGAGTCAATGTACATACATATTAATAGCTCCAATATTACAGCAACACTGTTTTGCTATTGTTGCACTGGTTTTATGTTGATTAAAGACACTTTTTACACTTAATTTTTACTGTTTTACGCGGAGCAAAATTACACTTGAAGCATTGGCCTATATCAGATATTGTTAACTTGAAATGGCTTTAGCCGTATTTGATGAATAGCCGGGTACTTCCATACCTTCCTCTTTCTCATCACATTCCCCTTCTTACCTTCTATTAATACCTTCATCCTCAAAACATACCCCAATTAGGGATGTCATAGTCTCACTGGCTCCAGATGGTTTAGAGCTGTTTTTCTACGGTACTCACATAAAAAAGTGGATATTGTTTTTGTTTACTTTCCAATTTCTCAAAATCGTGCATAAATAGAGAAAAAAAATCTCTAAAAGGGGATAACTTTATGGTATTATTTTTATAAAGTTCTGAAATTTTATCCCAAACACAATTATTTCTTGGACTACTTGGTGGGATTCATTTTTCAGGTTTTATTTAATTCTTCATATCACTTATAAATTTAATTAATAATTAACAAAATAACGTTCACAAATAAACGCAATTTATAAACAATAACTACTACGCTCCATGTTTCTGGGAGAGAGGTCGGGCCTACAGGGTGGAGTGGCGTGCACGTTGGCCGACAAGTGTGTAAAGCTCCATACAAACCTATGAGAGAGCGAGTCACGACACGTTTTATAATCTGGTGCTCTGTGCTGGCAATCCGGCCGGCAAAACGTGTCGTGGACGATTTTTGAACGTATCGTGTAAGTGTGGACAGCTCCATACAAACCTATTAGAGATCGAGTCACGACACGTTTTATAATCGGGTTCTCTGCGCTGGCAATCCGGACAACAAAACGTGTCATGGACGATTTTTGAACGTATCGTGTAAGTGTGGACAGCTCCATACAAACCTATGAGATCGAGTCACGACACGTTTTATAATCGGGTGCTCTGCGCTGGTATTCCGGACGACAAAACGTTTCGTGTTAGTGTGAACAGCTCCATGCAAACTCTTCTGCCATTGGGGCAGAATATTTTTAATCGTCACGACACACCACAAATGAGAACGAACTCTAAGTTATCAAGGATTAATAGTGAATTCTTACGATTCCTCTACATAAGAGAGTTCGGTTTTTGCCCATGGCTGTTTCCAACAGCATTTCTCTCGGGCGTGCTGGGTGCTTGCAGCTCAAGTTCTAGGAGAGATATAGCAATGCTGCTTATGGCTCAAAAACTATTGAACGGTGTATTTTCAATGCCCGATATTCTGGCTGAAATAGGATTTTATTTCCCTGATAATTACACGCGAGGCCGCCAACAAAGGCTGCTGTTTCTTCCCAGATGCAGAACTAACTTACCAATGGTGATGCCTCTGGGAAGACTTACAAGGTTAATTAACTGCCTTACAGGAAATGTGGATATTTTCCACATGACCTACAATAATTTTAAGCACAAACTAAGTATTATGTTCCTACTTATAACCCTTTTAAAAGTATTTTTGTATTACCTATATTTTATATAATTATGCTAACTATATTTGTGTAATTTTTTATCGCTTTTGCATTGTATCGGTGTTTATAACTGTTTTTGCAAAATAAATAAATAAATAAATCGAAATAATCTATAATTTGATTTCAGTACAAATCCATATGAATGAAATCATTCTCAACTCATTTCTAAATTTGTCATACCTAATATTCAAACATGAAATAATGTCAAATGAAACAGCATAAAGTTTAACGAAAATGTTTTATTAATGTTTTCAGCTACATTTCTTTTAATATGGTAGATGGTAATTAATACAAATGTGCAATTGGCAGTAAAATGTCATTACTTTGGAACACAATCTTTGGCAAAAATTTACCCCATATTTTTCCAAGAAATTAAATGGTTATTTTTTCACATTATCTTTACTCGACTCACTTTAATTCAATACATGTTCGACTAAGTCTCGTTTATTCATAATTTCATACCTATTTTCTTATACAATTTTTGGTGTCCTTATTCTAAGGAAATCTACGTATGGTTATGTATGCTTTAGTCTTCGTGTTCTTGAAAAACGCAGTAGAACCATTTACGAAGGTCAAAAGTCAGTTTAAATAACTGTATGTACATTGATTCAATGTGGAAGATTGTGAAGTTACTATATTTTGTTGGATTAAATCAGTATTTCTGTAATTTAGTCTACTGATTACTCTGACCAAAAATAATTCTTATCGAAATGATCTTTAAAACGTATTTAGAAAGTTTTTTTCCGAGAATTTTAGTTTATGTTTTTTTTAAGAATTTTACGTTTACTGTATTCAAGTTAGTGATGTGTAAATGAAATGAATTTGTGTTTAATGCTATTAAAGTAAAATAATGTTTTGTTATAAAATATGTAGAGTACTATAAAGTGTCATTATTTTGAAATTAAATTTCATGTTGAGCTTTTCCTCCCAATTAAACTAGTGCAATTATATATATTTTTCTTCTAGGTGTGTTTTTCTTTTTTAATAATATATATAATATAATATCTACACAGGTAGAAATCGTGTTATAATTTTAATATTATTTGAATGAAACGAAACACTTAAGATTAAAACGATTTAACTGAGTCAATTTTATAAGTTGTCTTTGAAGAATCACTTCACAAATAATCGCTGGAATAATTATTTGAAACACGTGTCAGTTGAGTTCACGCACGACTCGATAACTTCACTGAATTACGTTATAACTGTCTGGGAATTGCTATTGATTCTCATTTACTAACTCATGGCTAAACAGATCTGTGGAATACATCTTCCGTCACCGCTAACATCGAATGGTTTTGATGGTCTGAGAAAGGAACATGATGAATAATCAATTAAACAGCGCGTTTCCTTATTTATCGTACAGGGCCGTGACGGATTATGTAAGGAAATGCTGCTTCACTCGTACAATCAATACACATTTTTTTAAAGATTGAAAAAAGTGTAAAGAATTATAGAAATCGACAGATATACAAAATGTATCAATTGAATGATGTGGCAGCTTCTCCTTGCACATTTATACAGTGGTTTCTCTGTCCACGTGTATGTATTCCACAGATCTGTCCTTATGTCAGGAGCTCACCGTGTTGGTATTGCTGCCCGGATCTAACAACAGCTCTTCTGTCAAGCGTCTTCCATCTGCAGTGGCCAGAAGCTTCTTCTTACCTAACCTCCGGTCCCTAGTTCGCCTGAAGCGAGCTATCAGGGCGAATATGGTAAACAGAATACAGGCAGCAAGCACAGCAGCCGTACACCCCAGAGCGGTATACACGCCCCCGGGGAATTGCTTGAAGAACCGTCTTCCAACCCCACACTGCATCTCATTCTCGTCGTAACCTGACGGACAGTTGATCTTCCCGTCGCACCAAAGCGAAGAGCTGATGCACGCGTTGAGTTCTGGACACTTGTACGTGCAGTCTGCATTAAACGCACTCAAAGTGTCATTGCTGTATTCTGGTTTCTCAATTGGTTCAACGAATTCCATGTTAGCTTGCAGCTGCTGGAGTAAACTGGAGCGTGACTTGGATATTTCCATCCACGTAAAGGCAGCCAGCCCTGGCTCTTTGGCTATGAACTCCAGCAAGAAAGATGGTGGTTTGGGTGGACTGAGATAGATCATAGGTGCATTGTTCTGAACAGAGTTGGAGAACCAATCCTCGGAGAAAACTTGTACTGCAAACTGGCGGGTGTTTGGCTCGGACGGGCAAACCACCTTGATGAGCCTATGGAAGAGAAAAAATACGTTGAATTTTGCTTTGGTTTGTTCTTGGCTCTCCGTGGAAGTTCCTGGCGATGAATATCATATTATACACCAAAGACAGAAGAAATAAAGTATTTAGTTTTACCTTGGAGGTCTCCCTGTGTAGATCATGAGTCGATTTCTAGTAGTGCATCTGGCGGGATCATCCTGCGAAGGAGTCAGAGGAAGCACTCCTCCCCAAGTCAAGATGAACAAACTGCGGTTGTCTCTGGCTTCAACCACCCACGGCATTCCTGCACAGGAGCTCTCCGAACGGCTTTATCACGGAACAAAAATTAATCCAATTATTAAAAACACCTATAAACACTAGACGACTAAAAAATAAGTGAACAAATTGTATTATTGTGATTCGGGATAAAATATTGCATATCGGTAACTGTAAAGGGAAATCACTGAGACCTCCGTTGTAAACTTTATTCATATTACACACAGAGTTATATCTAGACACACAGCTGATGGATTTGTTGTAACCACACCCCCATCTCATAAACGACGCATGTAACAGAAAAAGTGGTAACAATGGAGCTCTCAGTGGCTGAACTATAATAAAATTACGTTGGTCTTACCTTGGAGGATGTGCTACTTCTTCTTCCCCGCCGTTGCCCCTGAGACGCTGTTTTCTGCTACAATCTGAAGCGGAAATGATCTCGAAACTTCGGCGGTGAAGGAATGAAGTGTCAGTATGGTCTCCGGAGATGGCTTTGGGCTGAAGGTTACTGGCTGATTAAAAACAAGAAGCACGCAAGACAGATAGATCCACAGAACTTGGGGAGTCTGTTTCCAAGGTTGTATTATCCTGCGAATGCAGCTTTACAGGGGAACTTGCCCAGTTTTTTTAAATAACTAAATTAATAATAACAAGGAGGATAAAAGACATTTTCTATTTTAAAGCCTATCACACAAATACGGCATATTTCTCTCCTTTACACTGCTCTAACAGTGAAATAGACATTTTTAATGACATGATTAATCAATTTAATTAAAAGGTTTTACCATTAATATCAAGCTGATAATGTGATAATGCCCTTTATTCGACACTCAATACCAAAACAGTGTACCATCAGCACAGGTGATAATACAAAAATAGTTTATGCACCTACTTATAATATGTCTTCGATCTTTCACTTTGCTAAATAATTATTGTTGTTTAATGGACTTGCACAGTACCCATCAGAGACAAGATTCTGTCCAGTAATAAAAGTCGCAAACATTTCACAAGATCAAAGAGTCTTTCATAAGTTTTTCTGCATTTCTCTATGCAGTGTACGGGACAATTTAAACTAAGCTAGAGCTGATACTCGTCACGGTAGAGTCGCGTCTGTGACTGTAATCCCAACATCTCAGACATTCTACCCCGTGGGCGGTGGTCTTAAGGTCACTCTATACTCGGGGATGCATGCGTCAGAGAACTGCTTGTTACCGCTAACTAAGCAGGCAGGTATGCGCCGAAACCACATGAGTTAAGTAAGTAAATATCAGAATTGTTTTGTAAGAATCAGATATTAATGATTATTTTTAGAGGTTCACATGACGGATTTAAAAAAAGGAAACCTTTAAACACCCACTTTTCCATGATTAATAAAATCACATTATCTAAACGTATAGGTAAACTTTTTTTTTATTACTTTATCTCTGTTCCTGATAATATACTTACTTTATTATCTTGTCTATACTTATTTTGAACACTCAATACCACACATTTTTTTAAATTATGTCAATCTACATGTATATTTTTATGAAGTTACTGTTCTATCCTGGAGAAGGCGTGGTTATTTCCGAATCTAGACTTTAAACTAAAATATAAACTACTTAGTTACTAACTTTTCAGCATAATTCTCAACATTCTTAACAGACTTATTTAAAAATATCAGTGCAACTCTAGTGCCGATCCTAGTTGGAACAACCGATATTAACTATTTTGGTGGCAAAGAACACTTCAGATAATCATAGATAAATCGCAATGCAATACTCACTCTGACATCTTTCCAAGGCGCGTCCCACACTTTGAGGCTGGCCATACGAGAGCGGCCCTGCGTGACGCAGCGCGGCCGCCCTGTGTGCGGGTCTGGCTCCGTGACGCAGGAGCCTGCACCTAGCGACACGTTGCGGATGGTGAGCCGCACGCGGTCGCTGGGTCCGGCCTCGATGCGGTACACGCACGTCAGGTTGTTGGCGCCCCCGCGGCCGTACATGAACACATTCCTAAAGAAAAAAAGAAGATATTTTAGTGACGGCCAGAGATTTTTCCGCTGTGGCTCCGCAATTACAACGTAAGGTTCTATATGATATATCGGGCACTCTACACGCACGGCGTCATCCATACTATTTACTGCGAATTACAGAGCCGCAGCGGAAACAGTGCGCTATGATATGTGCAGCAGTCCCAAATAAGACAATTCGAGTTCTTTCAGCCAATCGTTAAAATAGTTATGAAAATACAATCTACAAAATTGAAACTGAAAATCCAACTTATTTTACATAAGCAATGGAACAGCTTGATTTGATGTCACTGACCTTATTACTACCAAAGATTAAAGATTTTTTTACAACCGTTTCGTAAAAGTCTGAAATGATGTGAGTAGAACGGGATGACATGAGAAGGGTGAAGGCAACAAAGTAAAATTCAAACCGATTGAATTGAGCAATACTTCACTAGTTATTTGGAGCACCCTCCAATTACATACCAGTACAACAATAGTGACATTACCATCTAATGTTTATTTTCTAATGTACTAAAGATTGTAATCCATCCATTAAATCAGGGGAAACTATCTTTTCTGGACGTATCTCGTCCATCTTAGGACCCCGAACCACATTTGGCTACCAAATGAAACCGAAAGAAACATTCGTTACATCGATAATTCTTCCTTTTATGAAGAAAATAATTTTATTAATCCCAGAAATAAGGTCACGTAATATTGGCTCCTCATCTTTTAGAGTGATTATTCTTCTGCATAATAAATTTGTAAGATTGGGAAAATGGACTTTGAAGATTTGAATCTTCGTTAACAATGTGGATGTTAAAACATGAACCAAGATATTCATACGTATATTACAACTTTGAAGTAAATTTGTATATTTTTTTGGTTTAATTTATTTATTTAGACGCTCATAGAGCTTTGCTATGACTGTTTAGCAGAATTTAAACAAACAAAAAAGTATGTCTAAGAAGTTTCCAAAGTTCACTAACCCAGATTGACAAATTTTGACATACGGCATTTTAAAAGCAGGAGATGCGGCCTGCTCTGATCTTACGAACTAAAGCAGGTAGAGCTTTTATAAGAAAGGTAGTTAGTAATTCGTTTTAATTATAAATCAGAAGCAAACTCCGCAAAACGTGAACTAGTATTTGTGTGCAACTAATTAATCCCCAGTAATCCTCCACACGGCGGCGTCTGTCTGTTGCTACGCTAATGTATAAATCATTTAATCCTAAATTTCGAGTTTCGCTGGTTGTGTAAGTTTGTTGGTTTTACCAGAGGAAGCCTTTATGGAACCTTGACGGAGAGTAATATTTTAGAACGGGGATTCAAGTCAAGATTTTTTTAAAAAATAAATATACATGATGAATTAAATGAAAAAACACTTTGTTTGAATCCACTTATATGTTTGTATAGTGGACTTGTTTTGATTCGACTGAATCATCTTCGGTACTTAAAATATACTAATTAAATAACAGGAGTGTGCATATATATAGAGGTAAAAATGGGGAAAAAGGCACAGAATATTAAGAGGGAGACAACAATATAACAATAAAAACATACAATACAATGAAAAACCACGAAAGACAGAACGTCAAGTAAGGTGATGGATTGTTTGAGGGGAGGGAGAGTTGGAGGGGAACAGAAATATGTCCAAAATTGGAGTTTTTTTATTATTATTTAGTAGAAGACCATTATTAATTTTTACAGTTATTTTTTTATTTACTTCCAGGGCTTCTTAAATAGGCGTAAGCCTATTCCATTTTTGTGTCAAATATTTATTCCCGTTGTTTGATCAAAAGAATGATTAGCACTTTTTTTTCTGCAAATTTCTGCAAATTCAGAAAAACAAATTTTATTATCTATATAAAACGAAGGGCAACCATTACGTACGAGTTTATAAATGCCAGAATGGCTTAAATTATTTTCTTTGTCTTTGTAGTTAATTAAAAATATTCCTAAGTTCTTATTCGTATAATATGCAGGTTTTATTTCAGAAGGAAATTTAATAGTACTAAGCGATAAAAAAATATTGATATATGGAATTCGACCCCCCCATGGTACTGATTATTATTAGTGACTTTAGAGGTGGGCGTTCTGTTAATTAAAAATTTGTTGGTGGATAGACGTCGTATTTTTTGTCAAAGATTCGTTCAATTAACACATTGTCATATCCATTATTTGCTTATAAGAAGAAAAAAAAGAAATTCTTCACCGTAATAATAAATCCAAAAAAATAAGATAATTTATAAGCACTCGAAATTAGATAATCTCTAAATATTAATTCTAGTATATTGAATAAACCAGTATATTTGTCGTATAGTTCTCTTCTAGATATTTTTCCAGTAAATTGACTTGTTCCTTCAGAAAACCCCCTTGGTCATCTCTGACTCCAATCCCTAAATATTCATGTATGGCTGTCATATTTTTTTTTTATCTCAGTTTAGTCATAATATATTCCAGACGAAGGAAGAGTAGTTCCGAAACCATTCGATTATTATATTAAATTGAAGTGGTTCAAAACAAATTATTGCGTTTATATTATCATTATGACAAGCCACAAAGTAAATGCTTTTTTACAAATATGCAAGAAAAGATACGCCGCAGTGATTAAGAAAACATCATAGTGGCTAGGCGAACCGAACTGTGGGACACATTTTCATCATCTTGACACAAAGATTATACTCAACGCATTAAATAGTGCCTGTGACAACTGGGATAGAAGATATCCGCTCAACCTAGATATATAGTGAAATTAACCGCACGCTGCAGCAGACGGCTAAAGTTTCACACTGCTCCGATAAGTAAAACGAAGGAAAATAATATGTTTTTTTTTCAAAAAAAATATTTATTGATTCTTTTAAACAATAGAAACCGCTAAACTAATTAAATTTCTTCCACAAAAATCAAACCTGTAAAGCCGAGTTTAGACGGAACAGAGCAGGAACGTAGAGCGAGAGCCGAAGCACTTTATTTCTGCTCGTAGAACAATAGACAAAAAACAAGCTTAGGGTCACAGAAAAAGTTCATTTTAAATTTTTTCTTATGGTTCATAACGCACTGAACGGGCTGGCGCCAACATACTTGACTGATCTCTGCGTGAGGGACAATCTTACTCAGAGGCAACTCACGCTCAGGTCGGCCAAGTCTGATGCGTCATACAGACTGGTTGAATCCTCTCATACGATTCCTGCAATATTTAGGGACAGAGCTTTTAATGTGCTGGATCCACCTTCTCGGAATGAACTTACAGTACAGGAACAGTAGGCAGAAATGCAGCGACACCTTAACGACCTTACGGACAATCCGGTTGTCACGGTAAAATAGACGTCCTGGGTTTGTGTTGCAGATGCGACTAATACCTTTTTATTTTCATTGATTTTTTTTTGGTTTCAAGACACTTTCAGCATCACCCTGGTGAAAGAACACCATTCAAAATTGAAATGTTGCTCGAAATGGCTTTAGCCGTATTCGGTGACCAGATCTGAATAGCCAGGTACTTCCAAGCCTACTTCTTCCCCATCTCCTTCCCCTTCTCAATAACTCCAGCCTCACAACATATCCCAATTGGGGATACAATAGTCTCATTGGCTCCAGACGGTTGGGATCAGCTGGGACTCTTGTGCGGTACTCACATTATTTTTTTTCAAATCCAAAGAATTAAAAAGAAGTCTGAAGATGGCTCTAACGAGCTGAAACCCGGTTACGGTCAAATAAAAATTAAAGTGGAAAAAAGTTTTAAATTTGTTTTATTATAATATAATTAAAAAGAATGCTCACTCGCTCGTCAAAAAGCGTTTACATCAAGAGAAATTCGACGGACTTTCGGAAGTACGAATATTCACTCGTTTTGGTCCAAACCCGGCTTTAGGGGTTCGGCATCACCATAGACAAAAACCTCAATATAAAAGGCGTAGAATGGACGGTTACTACCTAGATTTATTTGTAACCCTGCATATTATGTGAAGCCCTGCTTCAACTTCAGGGAGATCAGAAAGAAACGATTTTTTACTGGTTTTAAGCTATGGTATGTATAAGATGACGATAATGTATGTGTATTCCGAAACATATGAAGTTCACATTTTATTATTTCGATCTGCGTAACTGTATTGTTATTATTATTCAAAAAGTATTATTTTCATTGTGTTTGTTACCTTGGTGATGAGAAATCCGCTTCCTTGATCTTCTTGAAGACCCTGGCGCAGCCGCCACTTCCGCCCTCGACACCCGCCTCCTGCAACAGGCCGCCCGCCCCCGCCCACGGCTCGCCGCCCAGCCGAGTGTCTACAAACTCGTAGCGCAGCCTGAACGTGGCCGGGTGCAGGGCCGTACCCTCCGCGGTATGGTGATGCAGCACCATCTTGGAGCCTGAGGAAAAACATCCATTTAGCGAATTTCTCATGGATCTAATTGCACGGAAGATTTTCAGATGTTTATCTCCGAAATCGTCGTTTCACTTTGAGACCTAATGTTAATTCAAATGAACATTTGAACGCGTGACTGCTCAACCGTTACACAAAATTTTTTTAAAAGTATTTTCCTCTGTCTTCGAGAAAAAATATTATGTTTCAAATACCGCCAGCAATCGGTACAAGTACATAAGTTACAAACGAGGGTACATTTGACGGTCTCCGTGGTTGAGCGGTTACGACCCTTGGCTACGAATCCGGAGGTCGCGCGTTCAAATTCCATGGCGCACAACTAAATTTTATTTGATTAAATTGTTTTTTTTTTCATTATTAACAATTTTCATAAATACACTACATATTAAAAATAATATGTAGTGTATTTGCGGCACATTCCATCCTGGCAGATACTGTCAGCATCACCCTGGTGAAAGACTATCATTCAGAATCTAAACGTTGCTTGAAATGGCTTGAGCCGTATTTGGTGACCAGATATGAATAGTCAGGTACTTTAACACCTTATTATTTCACATAAGTAATTTAATTTATTTGTTTTAAATAACTATATCTAAAATTTAATTTCACATTATTTCATATTTAGAATATTATTAATAATAATTGTAATAATAATAAATGTTGTTATTTTATTTTTCATGCATTATTATTTCTTGATTTTATTTATAGTAAAAACAATTTATTTTTTAAATTTTTAATACATTTTTAATATATTTTTTCATTTTAATTTCAATTTTTTTTTCCATTATTTTGCAATTAATTACTTAGCTAATTTTATCACTTATTACATTTTTCAGTGTTTGTAATATATCTATTCTTTTTCGTAATTATTTTTCTACGTTTATTATTTATATTTATGTCTATTCTTGTGATTATTTATCGGTATACTGTGTATCCTGGTGAGGGAAGCTTCTCTTCCAAAACATGTTGATATTTATAAAGTAAATAGTTGTTTATATAAAACATTATTATTAATTTTTATTTAAAGTATATTTTGTTTTATTGACGTAAAAAATATTCTGACTTGTGAGTTTGTGTCCATGCAAGGGATTTCAGTTTCAGTCTGTCAACAGACAGGGATCTTGACTTGGCCACTTTTCGTTTTATGGTCACGATGTCAGAATTCTAATGCAGATCTAAAATAGTTAATGAGATTTTGTTTTATTTGCCAAGTGCTCGATAGGCCAATGGTTAGGACGATCGGTGGCAGGCGGAAAGTGACAATATATAGTTTGTACAGCTGATACTTATTTATTCCCCTTTCAACCGTTCTGGGATTCGAACTCGATCCATCCAACAGCTGAACCCGAGTGTCATACCTTCGTGTAGAATTATTTTTACGATGAAAAAGAATCCAACAATTTCTTTTTGTTATCAAAATTTGAAATATACTGGTTAAACTTGGTAACTACCATTTCAAGGCGAATTAAATTACGTTCCAACAAAATCTTAGAACGGTCCTTACCCAAGTTTTATTAGTTTTGTTAAATAGCAGAAAACGTTTCATTTTATTACTTGAAATGTTCCTCAGTCTACCTTAACAAGAAAGTTCGTCTACTGCATTTTGACGTCCAGAGTAGCTACGTTATGAATGTAATAAAACCTAGATTACCCACTCGCTGCTGGTCTAACAATTAATTTAGTAAGTCTTTTGCTGTTTGCTACTAGAGTAGTTGAGATTATACAAGGAATAAATTTTAAAGTCCAGTGTACTCGCTGCTGGTTTAGCAATTAACTACGCTCTACTATATGTTATAGTACAGATTTATTATTGTGGTAACTAACCTGAACTTATGTAGCTTTCGTCATTAGTGCAAGGTCGGGTTATTCGGGTCAGGTTGCTAAGAGAAGTATGATCGCAGAGTTTGGGGCCATCGTCATCGCAGTGGTCGGCTAGCACTCTCACCTGTGGAATAAAGCAAAAATAATTACTTTGCCTGATCATAATAAATTAACAACCCTTAATTTTTTAATTTGCCTGCTTTCGACACTAATGATCATTTAATGATATTTGTCGAAAAATTAGATCTTTTATTTTAGTCTTTTTTTCTGGTATATCTCTAAATCAATGGAAATATTTACAGTTCGTAATATCTTTTACGTCATGGACTATGTAGCTTTAATACATAAATATTACTATCCAAAAATAAACACGAGAGGCGATTTTTAAACTGTCTAACAATTTTTTTTGTTTGATTTTAAAATTGTTATTTCAAAGAACACACGCTTGAGACTTTACAACCGACTGAGTAAATCATTTTTGATGAAACTGATGACTTGATTTGTAGCGGTTATTAAAAGCGTATTTTTGTAATGTATTGTAAAGGAATGTGTGGTAATATAAATATTAACGATTAAAAGTAGTCTGATGTAAAAAAACTTACATTTGGTTCGTCAGGCCCACCACCGTCCCAAATCCTGAGCCTTGTGGAACATCCTGTATTGTTCTGCCTTGCCAGCTTGTTGTCCCTCAGTTGCTCCTTCCCCTCCCTCCCGTAGTCCCCTCCGCCCCGGGAGGCACCCTTGCCCCTGCCCCTCTCCGCCCCAACCTCCAGCATGAGGGGTCGCAATGGCGGGGGTGGTGGCTGGCTATCGGTCTCCCGGTCGGGGGGCGGTAGCAGCGGGTGGTGCGAGTAACTGACGAAATATATCCACACCAGATCACCTGTGAAATTGATTGAGATGTAATGGAAATTGGAGGATGCTGGAAAATGCTGGGATTTTTGGAAAATGATGCAGGTGAAAGAATATATAAACGCGATATCACGGTGAACAACATAATTACGCCCCCCATCTAACCTAATGTCACCTAAACTAACCGATCCTGAAAATGTTTGAATTCCTTTTAAAGTAGCATAACATTTAGCGGAAAATGTTGCTTGTGCGATCGAGGACTTAGCTAGCAGAGGAATAACCCAGTGAAACCGGAGTAAGAACTTGATGATTTGGACCGCTCGACCAACTTATTTAATTCTTCGAATAAGGAAGCATTTTCTACACTACAAAATGGGACATCGTATTACTATTTTATGAGTAGGTACCGGTCTTATTTGACAAACTTTTTTTTATTTCTAGTAAATATTCTTTCGCCCCTCATACTAAGGGTGTCCTTGTGTGTTAGGTGCATGTAAATTATTCCACAATCAGTGAAACATTCACTAAAAAAAGATGCAAATGAAATCTCAAACGCAATTAAAAATAACCTTTAAATTCCCAGAAAATCAAGCAAACTAAAAACAATACACACATTCTCATACATAAATTATCACTATAATTTTGTTAAAAATATTTATTTATTAATACATTTTTTGAAACATACATTCACACAACAAGGGACAAAGGTTATAATTATTTTTTTTATATTGCATAATTAATTTTAAAAATTTTGAATTATATATACATCTGAACTTACTGTATATAATGCAAAAACTCTCAAATAGGCATGGCCAGTGCGTGGGTATATCTGGTTTCAGTTAGTGGAAGTATATTTGTATTAATACATGGATGTTGAAGGTAAGCTATATAAAAATTTAGTTAAATAAGCAAAAGATAAGAAAATGGGGAAAATATACAATTATATTATATATAAAAGGTTGATATATTTGGTTTTAATCCAATTTTTTATAACATTTTTGTATGTGTTTAAAGACGATATGTTTGGACACTTACATTCTGTAGATAGTAAAGTTATGAATTTAAGGAGCATTAAAAAAGCATGTCTCTGCCCAAGTCTAGTTTTACACAAAGGCACTACAAGTACGTTGTTTATTCTGTTACTAAAGCGTTTTTCGTATTTCGGGATTATTTTTTGTTGTTGAAAATATATATTTAAGGCACTGTAGACAATGGTTGTACCGTTTTGCCATACGTTAAATATCTTACACCACATTGTACATTACATGTTTTATGTTATGTTTATTATATATATGTTTATTATATTGTATCAAAACTTACTATGTACTTTATGTAAATTACGTAAACCACAAACCCAGTAATATTATCATGTAAACCAGTTCAATTATAATTTTCTTGAGACACTTTCAGGAAACATTACAATGTAAACATGGAAATGCAATATGCACATTCCACTTCTCTACACAAGCATCGTTTAAAAGAGAAGTGTAGTGTTGTAAATTGAATTAAAATGTATTCAATTTAAAACATTTAAAAAATAAATTATTATTTCGTTTCCTTTAACATTTTATTATTGAAATATTATGTAGTTTTAGACAATGTATCTAAAACTACATAATAAATAATTATAAATAAAACTTCAAGTTTTATTCCTAATTCAATGAAAAAACGCCTTTGAAGGGAATTCCTGGATTTAAAAGTACCTGTAGTTTTTTTAATACATTTGTAGGCTAGGTTTGTATACTCGTGGGTAATAGTCCTTGGTAACTTCAACCAGACTTTATATTCCCGGGAGGAAAACGAGCAATAACGAACGAAAAATTTCATACCACGGTAGTTGCTGTGCTGTCTTTTTTTTATAACGCCGCACGCCAACATGCTCGGTAAAATTAAAAATAGGACGAAAAAAGATCTCACCGGATGAGGTGAGGTTAGTTAGTAAAAATAAAAATGGTATTACATAGAATAAATGATATTAGAGTGAAATACTTTATTTTTACTTTGGTTTAACCTTGCTTTGCCGGTGTTCTCAACTTAGTTAGCAAATCTCTAATTATGGCAAAATCGCTTTAAACATATTTCAAGCATTCTTAATTAATGCATTTATCTATTGGATAAAATATTTACAATACGTTAATATTTATCGAACTCAATAGAAATAATATCGGGAAAAAAATTGCTAATTCTAGTGATAAATGTTAATTTTTAATTAATTTTTATTCACCTTAAACATCGCAAAACTTTAAACGTGTATACTAATTGTACAGAACTGTTCATCGAGCGTTCAGTATCGGGGCTTCCGAAAATTCTAGCACCATAAGGGAAAGATTAATCATGGTAAGAAAGAATACATCACACTCCATAGAAGCCAGAGTAAAGTTAGCCTCTCAGAAGCTGGGCGTACTGTACAGAGGCCGCAGATACTTTAATAGTACACAACTGCTAACCCTGTACAAATCGCAAGTGTACCTCACTGAAGAATTTGGCAGCCACCTCTGTTCGATATCCCCAAAATATATGAAAAAACCCCTTGACTCTGTGCAGAAATGGGTGGTCCGTTTGATAGATTCGCCTATCTCAACAAACGGATTGCGATCTTGGAGTGATATGCGGCCCTCTATGTTTCCTTCCTCCTACAACATGGGTCTCTTTAGGACCCAGGTTCACTCCTTACTAAAAGACCCACACACAGCATCTCCAAAGATGACATAGCCTTAAGGAAAATTATTTCCCTGAGGGCCTCCTATGTGGAGCTACTTTAAAAAAAAAACATATGTATGGAGAAAAAAAGAACCTAGTTTCGAAAATGTTATACGTGATAAGGATGAAAGGAGTATATAGGGGAAGAAAATAAGAAATAAGAAGTCTGAGTACCGCCTGGCTATTCAGATCTGATCACTAAATATGGCTAAAGCCATTTCAAGCAAGCCGTTTTACTGAATATGGCACTTTCACTGTTTTTTTTTATTGTCTATAAAAGTTAAGAAAAGAATTTCCATAGTGGAATTTTTTATTTTTATTTTGATATATACAAAAAAATTTTCTACGGCGATTTCAAATGCACCATTTTTAATATGCCACCAAAATAGCATGTTCGTTATGTGTGTGAATATAGCGTTGAAGACGTCACGGCTACCAACGTCACGGCGACCAACATCACGGCGAATTTAAAAAAAAAATGTAAAAGAAAGACTATTTGAAAGAAGATTTCCGGATTACGAATAATCTGACAATATTTGCAAATCTACTGCCATCACACTAAGCGGAAAATGTTGCTTGTGTTGTGACAGAAGACTTAGCCAGCCGAGGAATTGAACTCACGACGCCTGGATGGGAACACAATACATGTATTATCAGTTCTGTAAAATAAATTATATCAACATTTATTTAGACCCGCCGGGTTTCAACTCACGACCTCCGAATCTGGAGCTGAGAACTCCAGCCACAGAGATCATGCGGAAAAATTGCCAACACATAAATTATATTTAAACAATTAAATGTACAATCGACCACAGCAACATTAGTTGTGTGTCTTTATTGAAGGAATTACAGTAACAATGGGTTAGGCACGTGATGCTATTTACCTGGTCTTCCATGGAAGGTCCACTCGCACGTGGTGTTGGGAGGCAGGGTATGTCTCGGAGACAGCAGTCTTCCTCTCCTGCCCCTGACGGCATCCTCGGAGATGGTCACAGCGCCATCGGGGGCGGTGCTGGCCGAGGTTGACATCCCCGAAGATGCGTGCACGTGGAACTCGCAACGTCTTGCTTCCCTAATAACGAAAATTAAATCTTAGAAAACGATTTGTTGACAGTTAAATTTGGAAAAAAATATCACTCCGTTTATCGACCTTGAATACGGTGTCTGTAAACTCATGGTACAATCGAGAAACTGATAAATCTATATCACGTACGAGTATGAACTCGATTTTTATTGTTTTGAGAATTCGTTTTCGAGTAATTCGAGTCCAAAATGATTTTTTTTTTTTGGTTCAATTCAAAATATTGGGTCGCTGCGGGGTTAATATCAGCGTTTTACTATATTTTAAAATAATTCAAAGCAAAGGGAAAAAAGCCTCTGGAGCCCGCAAAGGCTTTTTTCTCCTCAGTGGCTGAGGAGATGGAAAAAAATTTAAAATTAATAAAAAAATTGAAATACTTAGATTGATTTTCTTTTTATTTTTTTAGGTTCTCCATGTGACGTAGATTCACCAGTTTCCCGCTTGTACCATTAGTTTCCAGATGCCGTGTATAATACAATATTGTATATATTACCCAAGCCAACTATGTTATTATTAGTTTTTTTTTTGTAATATGAAGACCGCACAAGAGTCCAATCACAACAGTTTCCAATCGTCCGGAGCCAATTGGACTATAATTGTGAGGTTGAAGGGAGTTTTGAAGGAAGGAGATGGGGTCGAGGAAGGTTAGGAAGTAACTGGCTATTCACATCTGGTTATAAAATACGGCCTTATTCAAGCAATGTTTCGGTTCTGAATGGTGATCTTCCTCCACAGCGGGCGTTATTGGGAATATCTACCACTCTTAGACCGCTCGCTAACGGTCCCGTAAAGAATCGACATAAACATCATGCATGATATCGACAGCCCGCTTTGCTATATATCTCTATTGGCGCCAGTTAAGTGAGCGGTGCAAGTAACAAGCGGTACTAAGTTTGAGTAGATTCTCGATATTATCGCGTCTCCGCTGAGATCATATTTCTTTTAGTTGAAAATCACTTTTAAAATATTCTTACAAATTTATTAATGTTAAATTCATAAAAAGCATTGTTAATAAACCTAAAATTCCACAATCTCGTCGTCACTTGACTCACTCGATGGTATGCGAAATGCGGGAAGGCAAAACAAAAGTCAGCTATAACGACAGTTTAATGATTGACATCTGCAGACCCGTGTCTGCGGGTCCATGCAGCGAGATATCGCACAATATTACACATATTTTTGCTGCGCTCGGTTTATGTCCATTCCTTACCGGACCGTCAGAGAGTGGCCTTACTAAGATTTAGGCTTGTTACACACAGTTAATATAATATCATAATTTATGTGGTGGAGGTACGCTCGCCACAAAATTATATACTAGTAACTGTGGGTGACAACTGTATGGGATTGTATGGCGAGCGATATCGAGAGATATGCCACGCCCACATATTATATTAACTGTGTGTAACAGGCCATATGTCAAATAGTTTCAGTTATATCTTTATCAGAAAAGCAAAATATTCCTGTAATAATAGTTACTCACAGCTCACTTGGTAACTACTAGTTTTATATTAGAAGAATTGTGATCATATTGAAAAACTCTTCAATTACTAATTTGATAATTTCAATATAATTTGTTTATATCGTGTAGGTTACGTAGGTCAGATTGTCATGCATTTTAATATAGGCACATTGTCGGAATACATTGCAATCAATATTACGTAGCTATTCCCATAACGCATCCACTATTTAGTTGCCTGATTATGACACTCATATTTATAGAAATGCATTGAAAGAAAATTTACCAAAATGATGAATGATGGTATTTCGTGAAGGTTGTCTAATTAATTAGGACCATTCACTGGTCGAAATTCACATAAATACCACACTCTCATTTCCTATTAGTAAAAACATTCACTTTGTGACTTGCCATTATTATATTTTAAACGAATAAATTTGTTTGAAATCACTTCATTTTAATAAAATCATCTCCACTGGTTTCGGAAGTACCCTTCCTTTGTCTGAAATATATTAAAACTAAACCACGAAATAAAATAATGATAGGCATATATGAATATTTAGGTGTTGAAGTGGGAGCAGAACAAAGGAGAATGGTTAATTAAGTTTTTTTTCGCAAGAACAAAGCAATTCACTGAAAAAATATCGAGAAGAGGACTATACGATAAATTATAATATACTAGAATTATTATTTAGGGATCTTCTAATTTCCGGTACTTCCAAATTATATAATTTTTTACCTTCATTATTACGGTGAAGAATTTGATATCCTGTATCTTTATTAAAAGCTTAGTAGTTTAGTTTTAATACATTCCTGACGAGGAAAGGGTGCTTCCAAAACCGGTCGAGATTATTATATTAAATTGAATTGGTTCAACATAAATTTATGCACAGTAATTATTAGCCTGAAACACTCATCTAAATTGAAAAAACCTTCCGAGAAAAGATAAATGTCGCCGACAGGACTCGAACCTGCAGCCTTCTGATATCCGGTCAGATGCTCTACCGTTGAGCTACGTTGGCTTATCGCAAACCCGCCAAGTTAATCAATATATACTAGTGTTTCATTCAATAATTACTGTTTTTTTATTATATTTCACCTGTAAACAACCATGGTTACCAGACCATGATCATGACCGGATCATGACCGGATATCAGAAGGGTGCAGGTTCGAGTCCTGTCGGCGACATTTATCTTTTCTCGGAAGGTTTTTTCAATTTGGATGAGTGTTTCAGGCTAATAATTATTGTTTATAAAAATAATTGTTACCCTTTGCGCTATGCACAAAAATCTTGTCTTAAAAACTTTAGTTTATCAATTAATAAATTTATGCGTTTGCACAGTTTGAACGACTAGAGGTTTTAAAAATATGCTATAAAGCTTAAGATTTTATTGTATTATAAATTACAACAACCTTAAACCTGAAACTTTAAAATATACGAGATGTAACACGTGGCCCAAATTGTTCGATTTTATCATAGTATGAATTGAGTACTAATTTTGAAATAAATGAAATAAGTACATATTTCACATTGTGAAAATCATTGAATTCTGAATTATATTGTATCATATTAAAATTTCAAGTAATGCCGAACGCCGACGATCCTGTGACACCATTTCGCCGAGGCATTTAATTTTAATATTACACTAATACCTTTTCTTCACCGCTTTGGGTTATTCTAAATTAACGTTCATAATTATTACGTTTTAATATCACATGAAAAGGAAGCAAGGGCTTCTTTTTCAGTTGGGTACGTCCCTCTTTAATGTTTCAATGGAACATTGCGTCCCCGGTAGAAGGTTATTTCAGATTTTAAAGTCAATTAAAAAAATTGTGATAAGTATTAATTCGTAACAGTGCGGTAAAGTGCATTATTTAGACCAACATTTGATAAAATCCGTGGGTAATATTGATATTATTTACAGAGGACTGCCAAAAAATAATGTTTTCATGTTAAACGTCTTTTACCTTGATTGGTCGTTTGATAAAACCACACATGTTATCGTAAGATCGCTTATATCTTTGAACCGTACCACTCACGTACCTTACTTTGGTAACGTTGTATAAAAGAATAAAGTCATTACTTGATTTTGTATCTTTTGCGTCCACAGAAGACGGCTTTGTTGCGCAGCGTTTAAAGAGACGTAGCTTAGAAGAATATTTATCAATCCGCGCGGCAGTGGTTGCGTTTGAGAGGGCTCACCCTTTCATAGTAGTTGTAATCCATTTAAATCAGGAGTTTTTAGGCTTGCAGGTATGTAATTTGAAGGTTGCCCAGTTTCGGTACCCCCCGCGTTCGACACGAGGGTCCATAAATGGCGTAAAGAGACTCGGGCAGCAAGAGAGAGGGCCCAGTTAGATCCAAGTGCCCATACACCCACTGACAAGACGTTTCACGTACCCAACTGCGGCTACCTCCTCGATACAGCCTACCTGATTTTGCCATTTTCCTGAATAAAACATATCTAAAAATCTCGAAGCTACATATAACATTTTGCATCATTCCCTGCCTTTATCACTCGAATATTAATATACAATCGAAGAGTTACAAGATTTAGTAAGATATAATAATACAGGGTCTGTCGCAAACGTATCGAGAAAAATATTTTTTCACTACACTTTTGGTAGCGTTTCTTCCACTCTTGGAAGGCACCCTGGAAGGCAGAAGACGGAACCCCCTTAAGGCACTGCGTCGAAGCGGTTTTCACCCCATCCAACGTCTCCAAATGCGAGAAACTCCTGGACGACGAGAGCTGAGTGTGAGGGGGCATTGTCGTGATGCAAAATCCAAGTGTTGGCGATCTCCTTTCGAACGCGGCGAATCCTTTCGAGCTACCGTTTAAGGACGGACACTCAGACTGTAACAATTCCCTTATTTTCGTGACGTTGTCATTAGTTTTGGAAATTGACGGTCGTCCAACGCGCACATCGTCTTCAATTGATTCCCGGCCATTTTGGAATTGTTTGTGCCACTCGTAAACCCTTGCTGTGACATGGCTTCATCTCCGAAGGCTTTCCAAATCGAAAACGGTTTTTTCAGCCGAACGCAGAATTTGATGGCTGCCCGCTGCTCCAGCAAACGTTGCATCTTGATTTCCGACTCGATGACAAAACATACATCACTGTGCTAGCTCTACCGTTGCTCGAAGAGAACTAATTTGGTAGCGTGTTTGATAACTGCGACTCCCTCTACCATCCCCACCACTCGGCGCATCCCGCTACCCCTTCTATTGCAGTCAGGATTTTTTTCTCGATACTTTTGCTACAGACCCTGTATATTTTAAGGTACCTGAATTTCATAAAATTCATAAAGCGGTTAATAAGCAAAACTCTTTATTAAAACATATTATGTTTATTAATTCAATGAATGATTTCTTGTATTTTTTCGGCATTCACTGTATAGCAATTTCTAGATATTTTGTTTGGAAGTTTTAATTTACCATGTACTTTTGCTATTTTTGGTTATTACGAAAAATAGCAAAAGTACATGGTAAATTAAAACTTCCAAACAAAATGTCAATGAATAATGATGTATATAGAACACAGCTCATTACGCATGTATTGACATAGGCTAGGAAATTGTCCGGTAAGGTTAGGTTAGATTGGCAAAAAATCTCATCGTTCAAATCCCGGTTCCAGCAACTTACAAATATTATTTTAACTCTGCCCATCTTACTTATCAGATTCTTACACGCATTCTTATCGTTGGTATAGTTCAGCCGGCGTTAAGCTCGGTTTAAAGCCGTTTTAACCATGCATACACCGTGGTAATGTCATTTTTATTATAAGGGGGCTCAGGTATAGATGTAGGAGTAAATATTAATAACTTGATCATTTTTAATAGAGCAATAAACAATTTGTTTTATTACCTTGAATAGTCCAGGCTGTCTGAATCGGCAAATATGATATCTACATCCAGTTCGAATCCCCTCAGGGGCGATGTGGCCGTGGCGGAGTGCAGGGGGATGCTGAAGGGGGAGGAGTGGAAGGCCACCAGCATCTCTGGACCTCTGTCAAAAGAATAAAAATGTTTTCTTTGGAAAACCACCTAACATTGGATATTTTGCTTAAATTTGAAAACATAGATGTGACAAAATACGTAAATTCTACATATTTTTGTTCTTGGCAAACTCGATTACATTGGAAACTCAACTCTCCTTTAAATAGTGTTATTCTGTACTTATTTTTATAACACTTGCATGCGATTATTCACTTTCTAACAGGTCTCTCGTGAACCATTAAACCGGACACCGTCGTTAAAGCACGATACACGAATTAATGCATTCGACAAAAATTAAAAAATAATAAAGTTTAAAAATTCTATGCATAAGCTTCTTCGAAGCATGACGAAGGGTTCAAATTCTCCCCTCCTTATAAATTTATTAAAAATGTCAACTAATCTGCTTTCTCAAGTGTTGAAAGAATCCTTGATATCACGGCCCACCACTCTATGGGTAAATCATTCATGGGTTCCTTTGCAGTGTTATCACCACGCCTTTAGCATAAGCTCCCTGTGATATTATAGGGTGCCTACTCAAATGCCCCCTACAAGGTAAAATTAAAGAGGCATTCTGTTTCCACCAGCTTAACACCCCATTTCTACCCCACCTTAATTCCTTTCCTTTTCTTACGCACTTGAAAACGCCTAACATATACTCGAAGGGATATTAATTTAATTACAATTTGAATACCATTCTCTCGATATATACTGAAAGAGCGTCATATAATTTTACTGCCGCTCTAAATCTGGGTTTTTGAATTGAAATTGACACCAGGCAATGAACCTTCCATACAGCTTTGAAGATATATGTTATATAAAGATAAATTTTTAAAAATGTTTCCGATTGCAAAAATTCTGAAATTTATTTGTTTTCCACAACATTTTTTTTTGTTCTACTAAATATATATATTTGTTTATTCTTCAATAAATGTATAATTATTTTGTGGTGTCGTCAATAAAATTAATAAGAAATACCTTGTCATACACAGCATCCTAATAAGGGTAGCTTCCCTTCCAAAACATGTTGATATATACACAAAGTATTTATTAATCATTTTACGTATATTTGTATTTATTTTTCAATACATTATCTTTATGATACATAATATAAATATCTTTTTATATCATATTTACTATATATATATATATATATATATATATTTGTATTATTTTTACGTAATCAAATTGTAAGGAGGTACATTACAACACATATGCATGTACCATATATTATATTACTTAATCATTAATAATTAATGTACACTCATCGTCCATCCACAAGCAAATTCTTCCAATGGAAGAGTAGTATAAAAACTGTGAATAAAATCTGTAATAAAACAATGCAACAAAAAGTCAAAAAAAGCGAAATTTGGTATCTAATAACGGGTAATCTTTCAATTTAAAATCCAACGCATGAGCCACCATGCTAGAAAGATCATAACAACAATCCTATTTTTTTTTAAATTTATGTGGTTACCGTAAAAAAATTCCAACTACCCAAAGTAAGTAGAACGATAGCAACCTCAGTTATCCAATAACCCGCCTCAAAACAGGTACAATCAAGTGAAGCGGATGATGAAAACATATTATGAAAAAAAATAATTTATTAATGAACGCCAGGATTGCAAGCATAATTTTTTTTTAAATATTTATTTTTCAGGCTGAAGGACGCGGCGAGGGGAAGTGGTGAGAAAGAAAAATGATGAAAACTGTATCTTTCCCCCATTTACTTCAGTTTATGTAGTTTATAACGCTTTCTGAATATTTTATTCATCCATAAGCAAAATACTAAAAGGTTCTCGAAGACAGATTAAAAATAACACAACTGTAAATCTCGTAGACGTTGACTGACCTCGATACCACCCTCGGCAGCCAATCCCCACCACAGTATTTGACCAGCACGGGGTCGTTGGTGGAGCCTCCGTCATAGAAAATGAGGTGGTCCCTCTCCCCGGTGCACTCCTTCCATGCCCTAAGGGCTCGACCCGTTTTGTTGAGGCTGCGAAAAAACACTTTTAAATTACCGTTTTATTACATACAAAATGTGATAATGATTTCTGCGACATATGTTCATCTTTGCGCATATATTTTTGTTAAGTTTTAAAGAAAAGGGTTGCTATTTGTACTTACTACACGTCAAATGTTAAATAAAAACGAACTCATCGCATTGCACATGACATTTTTTGGTTTGTTTATCCAATGTAACACAATATGATTTTAATTATTTATTTTCTTTTTTGTGCCTTCTTTTGTTTCATATTTTAGAGATATTGATATCGTTTTGTATAATTAATATCACACTGCAGCGTGAGCTTCAATAAATTAAATCTGATTCCATATTATCTAGACTTTGTTAAAAATCAAAAAATGTAGAACTTTGCGCTCTGATATAAAGATGGCAGTCAATATATCAAAAATAATTATTAAAAAATTATTACATTTTTCAAGGAAAGTAATTGATAAAATGACGGAATTCTCGATAACTCTTTCGGTAGAGACGTTACTTCTGAATAGTAGAAGTTCCGAGTTCGTATCTCAATCGCTTAGATAATCCTTTTTTATGTGGCTTCTTCTGTTTCACAATTTCAATTATGAATAATATGTTCAATGAAGTGTTCAAAACTTATTGCTTATTCGCACCAGGAACAAAAAAGATAAGGTACATATTATGTTACTAAAGCTGGTAGACAAGTTAACAGAAGTTAACAATTATTTTTATAAACAATAATTATTAGCCTGAAACACACATCCAAATTGAAAAAAAAAACCATTCCGAGCAAAGATAAATGTCGCCGACAGGACTCGAACCTGCACCCTTCTGATGTCCGGTCAGATGCTCTACCGTTGAGCTTCGTCGGCTTATCGCAAACCCGCCAAGTTAATCAATATATACTAGTGTTTCATTCAATAATTACTGTTTTTATTATATTTTCACCTGTAAACAACCAACTTTATTAGTATGAGAAAGGCTTGTAACGGCTAAATCCCTCAAATAGATCGCGTCGAGACAAATTATGTCTACAATTTATTGGTGAAAATTGAAATAAAAATATTTATCTTTGCTCGGAAAGGTTTTTTCAATTTGGATAAGTGTTTCAGGCTAATAATTATTGTTTATAAAAATAATTGTAACCCTTTGCGCTATGCACAAAAATCTTGTCTTACTAGTTTATCAATTAATAACAGAAGTTAAGTTAATAATTTTGGAAATACCAAGAGAACATCAGGCATATTCGCTATCAATAAAAATACTTGAATAATTTCATTGATTTCATTAGCTGCTTCGAAGCGGCTCATTCTATTCTAGAGTTATTGAATCAGTGACGTTCCGCGCGACGTCTAATCAATAGAGAATTGCGAATGACATAGTAGGAGGATATCTTACCTTGCCATGGAGATTGATCTTTTCATCTGCATCTTGTGTTCTGCCTCCTGGCGCACGGCTATCATGGCGTGCTTGCAAGTTGGCACTGTCTTCTGTCGCAAGCTCCAGTAGCAGGTCACGTTTCTAGATAAACAAAAATATGTTGTTATTTAAGTAATAGTGAAGTACTTAACATTTTGATAAAGCGGTGTTTAGAACTGCATGCATAGTGGAACGTAAAAAAAAGAAGAAAATTGTATTTAATTCACTTTGAATAGTTAACTGAATTATATAACTAGTTACTAGTAAGTTCAAAGCCATGAAAAGTTGAAGGAGATAGTACACTTCGATTCAGATTTAAATAACATATTAATTAGTCACCGTTTTATACAACAATATTATTATTATTATTATTACAATACTTTAGAATCGTGTGCACCGGAGACGGAAAAACTGACAAGGTTACAGGAGGGTGAATGCTGGTTACAATTGTATGTAATAGAGGTGTATGTTAGAAAATAATTGTATAGTAGTAAACTTCACCAACTTTAATTAATTTTTTTTGTAATCTCTTCGAACGTTAATTCCTTTTTTACACTCATACAGTATCTGTAAACCGCCCAAAAAATATGCACAATCTTTGTTGTAGAAATGGGCCTCGACAATGGCTTTAATGTCATTTGCATCACTAAATATTTCCTGTGGAATGTTTTTTTTTCAAATTCAAAAATAAATAACACCATACGGGGCCAAATCTGAACTGAACGCAGGGTTGTTAATTTATTTCATTCCTGTCCCCTTAATGAACGCTTCGCAATATCCGCCGTGTGCACAGGTGCATTGTCGTAAAGCAAAAACCAACTGCGACTCATCTCTCCCTTTCTCTTCCGTTAGATGTTTTTTCCACAGCTGAATAATAAGAACCCCAGTTATCGTAGTCCTTTTTGGGAGGTTTTAAATCATCAGAATTATCTCACAGTTCGAATAAATTAAAGGTCATGAGCTTGGTAGTAGCGAGCTGAGCTCTGAATTTTTAGGAAGCTGTTTCTCCCAATCTTACCCACTGCATATATTCTTACAGACTCCGGGTCGTATTTAACACAGTTTCAAATTTGCCCCAGATGCATGAGAAGTTTCCACTCGCCGCCGTCGACCAAATGGTGTTAACATTCTAGGTACCCAACGCGCGCATATCTTGATCATGTTTAAATGGTTATGGAGGATCTCTCCAACTCATAATGTGCTAATGTTCACTTCATTGGCTAACCGCTGACAACACACTCTTCGGTCTACGAGCATGATTTCCTTCATCTTTTTTTGTTTTTCTCAGTCACTACCGATATTGTGGACTCGGGATGGTCACCATCTTCAATGAACTCTCTTCCTTGTTTATACAATCAAATACATTTCCACATGTCGCATAAGATAGAGAAGACTTACCACTGACATATTTTGCCATTAATGTCTTTTGCTCGCATCCCTTTCTTCACAAGGTATTTTGACTGTCCCAAAACGGGAAATCCTCGTAGTTGGACAGTCAAAGCCTTTGTACTAGTTAATTAGATTTAATGGCGAGAGGGACGTCGGAGAGTTATTATTTATTAATTCAAAATAATGACAATATTATTGTGCAATACGATAAACATGATGTTTTTAAAGAGAAAAATATTTTTATAAACAATAATTATTAGCCTGAAACACTCACCCAATTTGAAAAAACCTTCCGAGAAAAGATAAATGTCGCCGACAGGACTCGAACCTGCACCCTTCTGATATCCGGTCAGATGCTCTACCGTTGAGCTACGTCGGCTTATCAAAACCCGCCAAGTTAATTCGGTTATTAAGGTTCGAGTCCTGTCGGCGACATTTATCTTTTCTCGGAAGGTTTTTTCAATTTGGATGAGTGTTTCAGGCTAATAATTGTTACCCTTTGCGCTATGCACAAAAATCTTGTCTTAAAAACTTTAGTTTATCAATTAATAAGAAAAATATTTATAACATTTTTTTTTACATTTGAAAATGCTGTGAAGGTTTTTCTGTAACTTGTGAATTTGATAAATTTAAAAAAAAAGAACAGTGTGTAGTTTAATTCTTTCATGAAGATTACGTAACTTTAATGTTTTTTTTTGTAATGCGGATTACTAATCTTTGGTTATGTTTATTTACAAAAACGCAACGATAAAGGATTAAAAATACTTTTCTCCACTTCAAAAATCATATTCGTATTTTAAATACTTTGTAAAACTTACAATGGGACGGTCAAAAAAATTAATATTTCTGGTTGTATTTTGATAAATGCTAAGCCTATGTAAATTTATTAAAAAAATTCTATTAAAAAACATTACGTTTATCGTACTGCGTAAATATAATACTATCATTATTTTGAATTAGTAAATAATAACTCTCCGACGTCTCTCTCGCCCTTAAATGAAATACAGTCAAGAGTACAGTAATCAACCCACATTTATTAAAATATTCATAAATATATATGTTCTGTGTTCCGTTCTCTTGTCTATTTATTATCATGTAAAAATATTTTGTGTTGAAGATCCTTCGGATATTATAACTCTTTTAAAGCCAACCACCTAGCCACCCTCTAATTAGCGATGTAATGGTTTGCTCGTTAGAAAACTTTGGTGTGATTAACGGCTTGATCAACACAATAACCATCTTCTACCCAATATCCTTCCGATGTTTCTTACTCTAAAAAAAAAACTTATTTTAACCAAGCAGAATAAAAAGTTGGAAAAAAAATTTGCACTTCGAAGAGTTAATTTATAACGAGAGAAACTTTTTTATTAAGATTTTTTTTTAAGTATAATTTGTTGGAAAAAAAACTGTCTCTATGTTGCGTCATATGATTCATAATTGTTGATATTAATAAATTAAAAATAAGTAAATTTTAATTAATTGTACATATTTTAGTCCTACTTTGCATTTTTTGTACTTGTGTTTTCATACGAATATAGCTTTTATTTAGTTTTTTATTATAATGACACCAAGGCCGAAACAGCACTTTCAGAATTTGATTACATAATTCAATTTGATTTTCTTTAATTTTATTTTAAAAATCAATTAAATTACTACAAATTAAATACAATTTTATATGAATACCGTACAAGAGTCCCAAACTGCCCCCAACCATCTGGAGCCAGTGAGACTATGGCATTCCCAATTGGGGAATGTTGTGAGGGTGAAGGTATTGGGGAGGGGAAGGAGAAAGGGCAGAGTAAGGTGGGGAAAAGGGAAAATACCTGGCTATGCAGATCTGGTCACCAAACACGGCTAAAAGCCATTTCAAGCAACGTTTCAATTCTGAATGGTGGTCTTTCACCAGGGTGATACTGAGAGTATCTTCCACAATAACAAATAATAAATTTTTATTTAATCATAGAAGCTGATATTAACAACTCACAAATGAAATATGAGACAGAAAAGAAACAAAATATAAATGTTACTATTGTATGAAGTTGTCACTGGGGGTTATCCATTAAAAGCTAACGGTCGCATCTGAGACTCAAACCCAGGACATCTCAGTCTATCCGGGACCTGCACTCTAACCACTTAAGCTAATGCTATGAGAATTTATTTGCAATCTAGATATTATCTATATGCCCATTCGATTTTCACCGATTTAAAAATCGGATAAGTTATTCCGATAATAATATTTTAGGTCAGTTGAAGGTGACCTTCCAGGTCATTTCATGTAGAACCAACATGTTCACAATATTTGTCAAATTCAAACACAACCCAGTCTCCTAGACATGTCGACCATTGACAGATCTGAGCGAAAATTTCCTTTGAGCTTTGTAAGCTTACAAATCTGATAAACTCGCACGATACACAGATGATTTTATAATGAATACGTAATAGAAACAGCACCAATGAAAACTGAACATTTTACCTAGATTTTCAGGTACGATTAACATGTACTACTTTGTATTTAAAATAAATATGCCTAGTCTTAAATTGAATTATTTTTTTTTAATTTCTTCAAAAGATTTGTATTCTCTTTGTGGCATCATTATTAATAAATGAATTAAAAATTACTCTGTAATCACCACTTTATTAATACATCCATATCAACATGTTTCGAAAGCGATGCTTTTCTCATCAGGAATATACAGAATACTGTATATTATATCGTCACATTCTATATCATTGTACATTATTGTACAATCTACATCAAGACATTGGATTGAAATAGGCTATACTATTATTAAATAATTCAAGGTAAAATATTTTATGAATCCTTAAATAGCGTATATTGGGAACTTTTATGTAAATACTGCTTAGACGATGAGTGGTTTTGAGCTTTTTGTGAATAATTTTGAATAAGTATATTAATAAGACCTGCATGGTCGAGGGGCAAGGCTCTCAACTACGAATCCGAAGGTCGCGAGTTCAAATCCCGGCGTGCGCAGGTAAATTTTTATTTAATTAATTCGTGCTGTTTCACAATTAATTCATTTAAAAATCATATGTAGTATATTTGGGCGCGTTCCAGAGTGGAAGATACTCTCAGTATCATCTTGGTGAAATACCACTATTCAGAATTGAAAAGTTGCTTGAAATGGCTTTTAGCCGTGTTTGGTGACCAGATGTGAATAGTCAGGTATTTTTCCCCACCTTCCTCTTCCTTTTCTTTTTCCCCTCCCCAATATCTTCGGCCTCACAGCATTCCCCAATTGGGGATACCATAGTATCGCTGGCTCCAAACGGTTGGGAGCAGTTGGGACTCTTGCACGGTATTCATATAAAAAAAAATTAATAAGAAAACCTTAGTAAATTATCTTTTTTTTCCAAGGTTTGGAGTGAGGTATTTAATCCACATTTGAAAGATATTAACTAACTAACTAACTAACCATCACGCCGTTGGCAGAGAGGACGAACCGCCAAACAACTCGATCTTGAAATACACTTTTTGCTTCATTCAATTTCATACATCGCCTCATACATTCTCTTCTATTATTCCGACTTCTGACATGGCCCGACTCAAGATATTAATCGTAGTATTTTTTTTTTGCAGAGATTCAATAGTTTTTACATATTTCATCTATTGTGGGTTCCAGATAGAATTCCAGAAGAACATTAAAATTCACAGTATGCCAATCATCATACAAACTGTTCCATTAGTTCAATCTGAAACTAAGAGAGCACCTTCAATGTTTATTTATTAACACCCAAATTGGGATTTTCACATTTAACTTTTATTTTATCATTGCAGTCACATATGTTATATAAGTAATGGAGAAATGTAAATATAAATTCAAATAAAAGTGTAATAAAGGAAAGTTTTTCTTTTTAAAGATGTACATATGCATATAAGCAACGGCATATAAAAAGTATAAAGATTCAGAAGTAAACAAGAAGTTAGTATAATTCAGATATTTGAACGATTAATTTTACGATCAACATTAAATAAGTTTGAAGCAGAGCTTGGTAATTTATTCGATTAGACTAGTTGTTCTATTTACCGAAATAGACTTTACTAAATATTGTTTAAAATGATTTTTTTTTTATTAAAACACCTTTGTAACGTTTTCCACTTATTTATTTCATATATTATTGATTTTAATTATTTATGACTTTGGGACAAAACTGCTATAAAAGTTCATCTTAGCAAACAAGACGGAAATAACAGGGAAATAACAAAACTAGAAAGAACCATCTGTTCAAATAAAAGTTGACGAATGACTTTATATAATTTAAAAAAAAACCATAGATTCAGTAAATAAACACAATGTAATCCGTCTTCCAGAGGGTTATAAACCATCTCGAAAGTAGTTTTTAAAAACATAATAAACAGTGCCGTCAGCAATAAAATAAATTTTAAATAATGAAAACAATATTAGAAAGCAGAGAACTCACTCCCGACATCCATGCTATATATACCATAGCTTTAGTATTCATTGTACCAGTCTGAGGATGTCCGTGATAGGGTGAAACCGGTCCGGTCGAAAATAAATAAGTGGAATAATATTACAAAGGTTTTTTAATAAAAAAAAATCATTTAAATATGGGATACCACCATGAATCGACAGTTTCAAAATTAGAAGTAAATTTTGTTTATATTTTGTTATTGTTGAAAATATCTTTGTAATTATTACCTAAATTCTGTATGTGCCAAATGGGACTACAATCGCGATGAGATTACTAGATAGTGCAGACAAACATGAACTCCTTAAGAGGAACGGCTGCGCGACATGTTTCATACATAACTTAATTTTGGATTTGAGGCCAAAATACTAACCTAAACCTACCTTTTTTTAATCAAAAAGTATAGTTAATATCTTACACGGATTAGAAGTAATTTATTTATTTTTGTTTTTACGTTCTGAAATACACGCCATTAAAGGAATTGATTTTTCGCAATTTTAGAGGCGCCTTTAAAAATTATTTGGGGGCTAACGGTGGTGTGAAAAAATTATTTTACCCCATCTGCTTTGAAAATATAATGAAATATAAAATAATTTATTTTAAATTATTAAAATAAGCATTACATTAGACTTTAAGTTAAATTAAAAACGATCAATTTATGTTGGAACACAAATTTGCCGTAATTAATTTAAAATATCGGCCGGAAAAAAAGTTTTTTTTTTTAAATGTTTTGTTACATAATATTTTTATTTACGTAATCATATTTACATAGCAAATAAAAAAATAAACTCGGAAATAATTTTCTAAGTTGCCACTAAAATTATGATGTTTTGTTTTTGTTTTGCATGGCTTCATAATTTAAAACCAAAATAAATAAAATACTTCTCATACGTACTAGATATTTACTAAACCTTTAATTTAAAAAAAAAACATATCATTCAGTTTGTATGGGTGTTTTGGCCTCAAATCTAAAATTAAGTTATATATGAAACAGGCAACGCAGCCGTTCCTCTTAAGAAGTGCACTATTCGTGTAATATATTGCAGTATATTCGTTTCAGAATAAATATCTTTGCATATCCTTAATATCTAAGCCCTGTCACCAGCACCATTCACAAACATTTCAAATTAATGAAGTTGTCAAATAGAGCAATGAATCACAATAAGACATTCCCTATACGCTGTGAATAATAACACATCGTGTGAATCCAATAGCCACAATAACAGCAAGGCGCTCGCCTGTTCGTCAGACAATGTACGATGTACTTTCTGGATTAATTATTCGCACGTCACGGCATATCAATCTAAGCACTGTGTAGGTACAGCCACATACGAGGGCGGTGTGTTCCCTTTCACGGCGGTTTTCCTGTGAATGGGTGAAAGGCAGATAAGGTTTTAGGAATTACGGTGGATCATAATGAATGCTTTATTAATTTTCATCTACGCTATGTTACTATGTTTGCTTTCGCCTGTGATAAATTCTTGCAAAAGAGAACGATATATTTTTTATATGTAACTATTAATGATTAAAACAATGTTTTTTTCTTAATAATTTATTGTACCTTATATTGTAATACATTATCGGAGATAATATTAACAACTCTCAGAATGAAACATCAAACCGAAAAGAAACAGAAAAGAAAAAGATAACGGTAGAAGCTGGAACTTGAATTCAGGACCTATCCGGGACCTTGCCCTCTAATCCACTTAGGTACGGCTATCCCAAATCGTCCCGTCATTTTTACCAGTATCATAATTCGATTTCTAAGAACTGTTAATATCATCTTCAATTAATTCTCATATATTTTTGGCTGCTACATTTTACGACTACAGGATTCTAGGTAGTGTCTCGGATATGCCTATACGATTTTTATTTTCTGGTTTCATGATTCATTCTGAGAGTTCATATTTACCCCAATGTTTAATGTTTTTATTCAGCGGAACAGAGTGGTATACGCTATTAATATAAAACAAGTTTAATATAAAAAGAAAGAAATAACGTATATTGTAAAACAACACGATGACATAAAACAGTACATAAATTAAAAAAAGGAAATGAAATATACGTTTACACTAATGAGGAACTCCAGAAATATGATGGCTATATATATTCAGATAAACCAACAAACGCCGATTCTGAATAAATTAGTTAATATGTGTATAATTGTACGTGTAATTTATAAATTGTTAATTAAAAGTTAGTAAAAAAAACTATTCCATCAAAACGCCCTGTTTCGTTGATACCATTGGAATGACGTAACGCTGTTGTTGGGACCCAAATTATTTCTGTTTAAATTCAGCCCATGTGATCGAATGACACTGTGTGACGTCACGCGGTCACCGTTACTTACTACTCGGATTCGGGCCGTTTTAGTGGGTTGAATAAAATTACTGTGAAAAGCAACTTAAAAAAAAAACAGGTATATAAGTTAGAAGTTCAAAAAATTTAATTAAATATATATTTTTAAATATACTGGAGTTCCTTATGGCATTACGGCGACTTGAGGAAAACTCTTCATCTATAATGCAGAGGTACACTGTGTCACTGGACTACAGCCTATACGAGAGTGTTCTCGAATTTTAATGTATGTTTGTTAAGAATATCGTTTTCATTGCGAACTGTGATCCTTCGAAGTTTTCGATGTAAGCAGCAACGTAATAAGTTAATTATAAAATAATACTCAAAAAACATTTGACGGGTTGTGTTTTATAACACACCCATGCTTGAGTGCATTTTTCTATTTTTTTTTTAAATATATATTCATGTTATTATTTCTGCTATCACCAGTGTACCAGAAAATTATTACAAGTTTGATACATACCAAATTGAAAGAAAACTCCTAATTGATATTGATTATTTCTTTAGGAGAGAATTAAGATAACTTTGGCCTTACTTTGGGTACACAAACATGCCCACAAAACACTTTCATTGGCTGTTCACTTCAGCGGCTGTTTCAATTACAATTTGAAAGCAATATTTTATCATGATTTCTTAAAATAATATTACGTGTCTGGAAGGTTCACGGCGTCATAATAAAAGCAATAATAATAATGTTTGTTGATTTTAGCTGAACAGAGCGGTGAGTGAGCGGTGCAATACGTTGTCTGCCCTATAAAACCTTTTTTTTCTTATATGAATACCACATAAGATTCCCAACTGCTCTCAACCATCTGGAGCCAGTGAGACTATGGCACCCCAATTGGAGAATGTTGTATGGCTGAAGGTATTGGAGAGGGGAAGGAGAACGGGAAGAAGAGGGAGGTTGGGAAATACCTGGCTATTCAGATCTGGTCACCAAACACGGCTAAAAGCCATTTCAAGCTGAACGGTGGCCTTTCACCAGAGCGATTCTGAGAGTATCTTCTACTCTGGAACATGCGTTAATATATATGTAATATTTTTAAATGAATTAATTGTGAAAGAGTACAAATTAATTAACTAAAATTTACTTGCGCACGCCGGGATTTGAACCCGTGACATTCGGATTCGTAGTCGAGAGCCTTACCCCTCGACCATGGAGGCCGTATATCTAAATAAATTATATGATATGATATTGAATACAAAATAAGAAGGAAAACATATTTAGCACTTGTACTACGGTGGTTTGAGGGAAATTCTCCATCTATAGTGTGAGGGTGCGCTCTCCACTGGTCGATGGCCTATCTTCCGACGGTTTTCCGATCTCCAGTAGCACTGACTCTTACCGGCTACTCTGTGGTGCATCAAAACAGCGAACCCATACACCCGTCCTTCTGCGAACACCTGCGAGGCGCTGCATCGCCAAGGGAGGACGAACAGCGCCGTGTATGCGTGATTATACTGTCCTCGGAGTGTGTTCATAACGTCTTGTCCATACGTCTTGTTCATGTTCATAACCTTGTCCATAGTTAGCTAGTCTAAATATCACGCAGTATATATGGAATAGTTGCTTCTTCACCGGAGGACTGCACTTGTTCACTGTCCTGGCGAGCATGTTGGCTCGCACGCTCAGTACTCTTCTTTGACGTTCTATATCATTTTAATCATTTAGGTCATCAGTGTTGACATGCCCCAAATATTTTATTTCGCTGCAGATATTGAGATATTCTCCGCCAAGACATATGGACGGACTGCTCCAGAAATACTAAAAATAATTTATTTCTAAATTCTACACGGGTATTTAGGAAAATGTATAAGGTTTCATAAGACTGAAATTTTGTGTTACTAAAATATTTATTTTTTTAGTCGGAATAATAGAAGAGAATGTATGAGACGATGTATGAATGTGAATGAAGTGTATGCCAAGGTTGAGTTGTTTGGCGGTCCGTTTTCTCTGCCTACCCCTGCGGGGATTATTATCATTTTAAACCTTATGCATTTTCCTATTTACCAGTATAGAATTTACAGATAAATCGTTCGCAGTCTTTCTTAAGTATTTCTCAACCTGCAAAGTGTATATTTTGGATGCTGACAGTTAAACAACATTTTTACAACATGAAAAGGCAGGAATATCTTCATTTAGTTTTTCGGGAGAAACAAATATTTATACTTCGTTTCTAGTTCAGATATAGGTATATTTGTTTGTATCGAGTTTTTCATTACACTTATTTCTCGATCTTCATAATATTCTTTGTTCCTTTATTCTCTGAAGTGTGCGAAGTATAATGCTTTCTTCTTTTGCTTTGAATTGTCAAGTAAAGAGTGGATTTATATTTTGCCGTGAGCTAACAAAGCAGCATATTTTATTTATTATTATTTTTTTATTTCAAATAAGACATGTAATGATGTTGCACTCCCATGAGTTATCAATTCAACTCATTATGGGACTGTTAATTAATACTATATTATATTAGCTTTCAATGCAAATATGTATATGAAATTTTAAAAACAACAAAATATATAAATAAACAAGAGGAAAATAACATAATTAAACGTACAGGCTCGAAACATACAGATAGAATAGAACTACATAACAATGTTTTAAGAAACCACTATCAGAACATAATTGGTACATATATTAAGTGGTTTTCCAAATAGCATTTAAAAAAATAAGATTTCAGAACACCTTTTCAAGTTTTCCGAGGTGCACAAGTGTCTCAATTTCTCGGGTAACTTGTTATAGCTGGCGTATGCAATGTATTCCGATGATTTCAGTCCGTATTTTTTAGAGTGTATTTTTGATATGTGGAGTTTGTTGAGTTGTCATGTATTATGTTGATGAACGGTGTGATTATAGTTTAGTGTTATATTTGTGTGAGTATGGCATTAGAACATATTTAAAATTGTTTTTTTTTTGTATTATTTGAACCTATGGAGTATTTTCCCTAAGCCGAGTGCATATGTTAGTATGTCGTATTTTGTTATTCGGCCGTATATCCTCACTGTATACTTTTTCTAAGACTCGGCATCATTGTTTGTAAAAGTATTTTATCTGGCGGATTTCCACTCAAGGCGCCTGCAGATATAACTATATCGACTTTTGTTATACGGCCGCATATCATCTTCGCATACTTACTTTACAAATGAGGACGTAGAGCAGAATGCCTCTTTTATGGGATTAACTATGCGAGGGATCAAATGTCGAAGGGATCAACCGTAGGAGGGAGAAATTGTCGAAGGACTAACTGTCGGGGGATCAACTATCATGGAACCGAATATAATATTGGCATTTTGAACAATATAACGCGATTATCTAAAGTCTAGGGATTTTTTTGCCCCAGTGCTAGGAAGTTTCTATTTTGTGACATGGCAACACTGCGTCCCTCCCTCCCAACCTATCCTTGTGGAGGAGCAACATGGTGGCTAGATAAAACATGTTTTGAACTCACCTAGGGTACATGCCTGGGTAGTTGGGGCTTTGCAGCTTGCATGGTTTCCTGTAACACTCCTCATAGTTCCTGGTGCAGTAAGTCCCCGGGGAGACCTGCCCACGCTCCAGTGGAACTGTTGGGGTACCAAATCTGTTGAAAAAAAAAGCAATTACCACTCCGATAACAAAAGACTTCCTTATTTTGTTTTAACCAATAGGGTATTTTCACCGTATTTTTAATAATCGAAAAATATGAAGAAATAAAAGCATTTTTATTTTATTTTCTTACTGACGAATAATTTTTTAGTAGCCGTTTATAATATCCTTTTTTAGTTTAGCCACCAAAACGACGTTGACGTTGACTAATCAGCCAATAGCGTTTTTTACATCGTTATAACGTTGCAGCGAGATCGAACCGTTTAGGAACTTGCGGTTGTAAGTCATTTTTAAAATGAATAACTAAACTCATTTTAATTTTTTTTCTCGAACCTGTTCTAAATGTATTGCACCAAATATATATTATAATAATCAACAATGTTCTCAAAGAGTAACACGATTCTTTTGTTATTTTTAAATAAACCAATAACTTTGTTTACATCACTTTCGTTTTTTTTATACCCTGGTTGCCGACCGGGTTTTGCTACTACTGTAGCTTATGCATGTGTTATAGATTGATACAAATGGGTGGGTGGAGGACCAAGGGTGGGGGGTAGGTATCGGACAGGGAAGGGAGTGTAATTTGTTCATTGGAAATATTTTAACTATCGGAGTTTTTTTTTTAAATTTATTTATAAATTAATTAAAAATTACTTTGTATTCATCGCTTGATTAATACATACAAATTAATAAGTTTCGAAAACGATGCTTTCTTCGTCAGAAATATATGAAATGCAAAAAATAATAATGTCAGGTATAGACAAATGATTAACATAATAATGTAATAATATACTAATTATAAACATGAACAAAAATTGATTAAGTATGTAAGAAATTAATCAAAAAGGTAAAAAAAAAATTTTTTAATTTTTAATTATTTTTATTGAGATTTAAAAACCTCATCGTAATGTTTAATCATTGAAAAACATAATATTAACATAACTTAAATGAAAGATGAAACCGGACAAAAGGACAGAAACTAAAAATATTTCAGTCGCATCTGGGACCAGATGAGCACATGGGACCAGTCCCAGATGTGACTGAAATATTTTTAGTTTCTGTCCTTTTGTCCGGTTTCATCTTTCATTAAGGTTATGTTAATATTATTTTCTTCAATGAAAAAAAAATACATATTAGAAATAAAAAATAAATTATTATTAATATTAATATGAAAATAAATTCATCAGATTTAAAAAAAAATATTTGGTAATTAATTATATTTAATTCACTATTAACACTTTTTCTGATTTCTAAAATTTCACATTTGTCTGATTGTAAACCGCTTTCAAAACATGTTGATTTGTAGATATATTAATAAAGTGGTGAATACAAAATAATTTTTAATTCATTTATTAATAATGACGCCACAAATTGAATACCAATCTTTTGACGAAATTATATTAAATTTATGTAATTATTAATCAGTCTGCTATTAGTGATTTTGGTATTCCTTATCTCTTATACTTCTAAGTTACGTAGTCTAATGCCTATTACATTTTTATGCATTAAACTAGTGGATCTATTTTTATTGAATGTGTGGTTTGTTTCTCAGAGGCGGTTGGAAAATTATGAGAACCCATTTATTCTATTGTGTTCTACCAACTTAATTTTGAATGTAAAGATAAATATACAGACATTGTTATACATAATACTTCTAATCATCCTTTTTCTCAAAAATTATCAGCTTTTCATTCCATGCTTAGTACATTAGTTAATGTACCTCTATCAAATAATAATTTTAACAAAGAATTAAATATAATTAAACAGATTGCAATAAATAATGGTTATAGTACTAAATTAATAAACAATATGTTAAACAAAAAGTTTAAGAAAAATTTATTAAATCTTATGTATATCCACAAATAACTGATGTTAATAAGCAATGGAGAAAAATCTTATTTTTAAATAATAATACCGTAAATTTAATAATTAAAAACTTGCCAAATACTATCCAACCACCTTTTTATACCAATAATAAATTAAAAAAATATATTTTAAATAACAAAGATAAAGATAATATTTTGAATAAATCAGGAGTATATAAATTGATTTGTAATGATTGCAACTATTTTTACATCGGAAAGACTTATAGAAATTTCAGTATTAGAGTTAAGGAACACCTAAGGTGTTTAAATAATAACAACTATTCTGAATTTGCAAATCATATTTTAGAAACCAATCATTCGTTTGATATAAATAAAGGTTTAAAAGTTTTACATACAAATACAACCGGTTTACAATTAGATAAATTTGAAATTTTAGAAATGAGAAAAAGTGTTAATAGCGAATTATATTTAATAAATAATCAAATATTTTTTTTAAATAGTTATATTTTAAATATATTGTCATATTAATATTAATAATAATATTTTTCATTTAAATTTCTAATTTAAATGTATTATTCAATGTTTTATAATAATTTCGTTATTAGCATTTTTGATCTATTACTTACCTACTTTTATTCATTTTTGTTTATGCTCATATTTTGTATATTCTTAAATTATTGTTAAAATTTTTATCATTTTTCTATACTTGAAATTATTTTTTAGTATTCATTTATTCCTGAAGATGATAGCATTGCTATCGAAACATGTAGAAATATGTATATTTTAATTAAAATGGTGTAAACAAAGTGTATTTTTAATTATATAATTAATAATGACGCCACGAAGTTATCAATCATTTGAAGAAATTTTAATTTTGAATGTGTTTGAACTTTGATTTATATCCCGAGATCGAAAAAACGGCCAACATTATCTAAAGCAAATCCTTTCCCATTTTTACGCGGCTGGTGCCAAATGAGCTGGTGTCGAGTAGGGGCTGTTATAATGCTAAAAAATAATGGTCGCCAGCTTTATGTCTCTCGGCTTGGACGCACCGTAAAAGCTTTACCAAAGATATAATTATAGTGATAAAAATACGCAAACGTAGTTAAAGAAAATAAATTATACACTTATACCGCATCACATACGAAATGAAATACTTATTTTACTCATTTCCCACCATTAAACATTTAATATTGGAAACTGCGGTTACCTAGTGGCTAAGCCTGCTGTGCCTATCCTAAGAAAAATGAACAATGAAAAGAAATCACAATTTTTGTATATAATGTTTCGTAACGAAATTACTAATTACTTCTAGCCTCTCGTGCACAGTATCTAGCTCCTCAACAAAAAGTCGGCGAAGTTGGTTGCAATGGTTCCGCGTCCTGACACGAGAGCGACGGCCATTTTGCTCACAGACCACAGAGGTTGTGTCATCGACACGCGCTCCTGCGCTACTCGCCGTTTACAATGGCGTCTTGTTACCGTAATTTAAGAGTCGTAATTACTGTTAACCATTTACTTGTGAGGTCCCCAAATAGTGAATCGGGTTTGTGTACTAATATGAAGACACTGTATCCGCCTGGAGCTGTCTCGTCCCCGACCGAGGCCCCAATGTAAGCTGTAACTATTTCCTCTCTTTTACTGTGCTGTAAATAACTATGTTTCAAAGTAACTTGCCTGATTTTAATTGTACTAGAGAGAGAGAATTTTAGATTAATAGATAGGGCGTGTGTAGCTAATAAGGAACTCCAACCCATTTTTTTTAAAATGAATGTTGACATCCAAACTTAATTTTTTTTAATTTTAAGTTTTTTAATTTTTTTTTTTAAAAGTTCGTTTTCATGATTAAAATAATTATTAAAGTTTCAATTTTTTAAAGCCCACCAAAACGCACGAAATCTATGGCATGTTGGGTGTGACGTCATACGAGCTTTCGGATTAGCGGTTTAATAGACGATAATCGATATCGTATGGATTTCATACAAAACTTCAAGAACTTTATACTCAAATTTAACTGCTTTTAATTGAAGGAAACATTGTAGAATATCAGAGTTTTGTTACTATTGTAGGTGCATTGTACCTAAGTGCAAAAATATATTCATATCCGCAACTGAATAACAATTTATCAACGTTCAAAGAAAGTCCATATCCAACTTTTTTAAAACCTAAACTGAAAGACTAGGGCATATGTTGGTAACAGAAATACGTATTATGATACCGCCGCATATCTGATATATCGATACCGGGTCCACAGATATTAGCGTTCTGACCGTTCCGAGATATTAAACGATATTTTGGTATTCCTATCTATAGAATAATGATTTGGAACGTGATAATAATAATATTTTTATGATTTTTAAAATCACGTAAAGGACGCTGTACAAATGTTTTTTTTCCCGATGCTCTTTTTTCATTATTGAAATTTAGAACAATTTAATTCATTGCAATATTATACTTCTCTTTTAATCAATGCTGGTTTAGAGAAGCGGAGTGTACATATTGCATTCAGATGGTTATATATTTACACAGTAATGTTTCCTAAAGTGTCACAAGAAGATGCTTAAAATAATAATAATAATAAGAAAATGGTTTACTAGATTATATTACAGAGTTGGTGATTTAATTAATAGAAACAATGGAGTGCGTAGCGACAAATTTTGTTTTATACGTTAAAACTATAATATAATACACGTAATGTTCAACGTGACGTAGGACATTTAACATATAGCATAACGGTACTAGTGGCATATTATATTGTCTATCTTATCATAAACTATAGACAGCCTATCATATCGATAATAAGTACTGGCGTTACTGACCGTACTCAATGTATTCGATATTCATCGTTAACTAATATTAATAAATCTTTGGTATCCCCGATATTTCAATAAAAATTCGGTGTCAACAATGAAAAAAAAACTATAAAAATAGCTAGAAATGACAAAATATTACGAAATTTTAAACCGTTATGTCCCAGACACCATTAGGTCTACAGAGACCAATTTGATTTCAAATCGTAGGCAAATTTTGTCTGCTTCAAAAAGTGTTAAAATTATTTATCCCGAAAAATTTGTTATTCGGCATTCAAAATCGACAAAAACGGAAGAAAGTGCGAAAGATTTATTTTTTTAATCTGCACTACAAATCCTGAAGTAGTGAGTTCAAATCTCAGCGTGCGCATGTAAATTTAATTTAATTCATATGCGTCGTTTTACAATTAATTCATTAAAAATAAAATATGTAGTATATTTATGGTGCGTTCCAATGTGAAAGATGCTTGAAATGGCTTTAGCCGTGTTAAGTGCTTAGCTCTGAATAGCCCGCTACTTCCCCACCTTCCTTTTCCCCATCGCCTTCCCCCCCATATCGTTTACCCTTACAACATACCCCAATAAAGGATGTTATAGTACCATTGGCAACGGACAGTTGGGATTCTTGTGCGGTATTCGCATAGTGTCAGGAGAATTCATAATGCGAAAGTAAATGGCAGAAGAATTAATCAATCAATGCAAAAATGATATGAAAAAAGCTTTATGGACACCCACCACGAATAACATAATACCTACAGACTAATATATCAATATAAGTAATATCACAAAAGAATAGGGGTGTGACAGAACTATTCCTGCTATATGTTTTCTGCGCATGCACAGTCCGCAAGAAACTGACGTATGAGCATCTGCGGACTTGACTTACCGTGACAGCAGTAGACAGGTATTAACTTGGGGTTATATGTTGAATAAATTGAATAGTTTTAAAACATTGACGTAATGGCTTGAAATAAAAATAAATATATTACGCATTAAAAGAAATAAAAGGTTTTAGGTATCATTAGAAATCCTCCGCTTCCTGAATAACTTAAGAAATAATCACCAAAGTGCCAATGAAATTGTGTTGTGCAAGTGGTATAGATTATCACGCAGATAAATTCGTTAAAATTGGTATGAATTTTCATCAAAAACTCTCAAGTTGTCGCAATAAACAAAAAATGATTTTACGGGCAAAATGAATACTGTAAACATCGAAATTATAAGCGAGGTTAAGAACGAAAAAACTTATCTAGCTATAGTTAGGCTCAAAAACGGCACGTGTGACTTCAGAAGCAGTGGTACCAACAGAACATGGTGTTTTGGTGGTACGGTTTTTAGTTCACTTTTATAATATGATTTATAAAATATACGTATAATTATATACACTAAAAGTTATATATTCAGAATTGGAATTTGCTGATCTATACGAAGACGTATTTTTAAAGCCATTATTTTAAATACCATCTACACGGCACCTCAAGCAAAACAATCTTTTAACATGATCAGGACAAATAAAACAGAAATCTTACGGATCATATCCAACCTCAAATCTAAAGCGGCAGCTGGTTCCGATGGTATAACCTCTCTCCTTCTCAAAAACTGCAAGGAGGAACTGGTGGATGACCTCGTATTCTTAATAAATCTCTCTCTGTCAAAAGGTATCTTTCCAGACAAACTAAAAGTTGCAAAAATTATTCCTATACATAAAGACGAATGTAAAAAAAATGTACAAAATTATCGTCCAATCTCTATACTTCCAGCTATCTCCAAAATTTTTGAATGTGTCATCAAAGAAAGACTATTGAAATATCTCGAACAAAACAAAATCTCACCTCAAAACAATACGGTTTCAGACGACGATCTAACACTAAATGCGCAGCTTTCGATTTCATATCAAATCTGCAGAAACATATTGACCATGGAGATTTTACAGCGGCAATATTTATTGATCTAAAGAAGGCGTTTGACACGGTGGACCATAACGTATTGATCGAAAAACTGAAACATTTGGGTATTGCTGGTACTCCTCTGGAACTTTTCACTTCTTACCCATCAAATCGCTTTTCGGCAGTAGAACTGGGTGGAGAAATGAGTGAATTGGGTGAAATAACATGTGGAGTGCCACAGGGATCAATTCTTGGACCGTTGCTATTTCTAATATATGTTAATGACATAACAAACTGGGGCATTAAAGGAACTCTTCAACTTTATGCGGACGATACTGTAATTTTTTATAACAAAAAAAACCTAGCGGAACTCGAAATGGAAATGAATACCGATGTTTCCCATCTCACAACCTGGTTGAGAATAAATAAACTGACCCTTAACGTAAAAAAAACGCATTATTTACTATTCGGCAACAAGAAAAATTCCAGCCTCGATATCAAAATTGGTGACAACTGCCTCGAAAAGAAAACGACAACAAAATATTTGGGCCTTATAGTAGATTCTCAACTCGTGGGATCTCCACATAAATCATGTAAAGGAGAAAATTACCCCCATAACTGGTGTGCTATATAGACTTCAAGGATTACTACCCATTCCGTTACTAACTGCAGTATATTACGCCATGGTACATTCACACATTTCCTATCTCTGCTGTATATGGGGCTTTGCCTCGAAGAAATTGATTGCTGATCTGCAGGTGGTTCAAAACCGAGCCCTCAGAAATGTTTTTGGACTTCCATGGGACACTCATGTCAGGGACATCTACTCAGTTTCAGGTATCCTTCCAATCACGATCCTTCCTAAGTATGAAATCACCAGCACCATCCTACAAATTACTCAACAATCAACTCACACTAACGTCAAGCCACTTTACAATCAAGACATCCATAACCACAATACTCGAAATAACAATAAAATCCGCATTCCTCAAACACACACTACAAAATATGGAATAAAATCTTTAAACTACATTGCCTACACACTTTATAATTCGCTTCCAGATATGTACAAAACCACCCAGAAAAATAAAAAAATCTCAAAATGATGGTTTAAAGGAATACTTTTTAAGCATATTTAAAAATGAAAATCAGTAAATCCATATTTGTATATCTTGTTGTTCCCTTATATGTTTTATTTTGTGTCTTGTTTTATTTAACTTGGCCTTATAAAATTATTTCTGTTTGTATGTGAAACTTCTATTTTTGATATTTTGCTGTCAATGTAAAATTGTATGCACTATCTTCTACTTATGTATTGTAAATTCCTCCCGTCCTAAAATGAGTTTTGAAACTCATCGGGATTGCCTTAGCAAGAAATAAATATATAAAAAAAAAAAAAAAATTATATTCTTCACTGGAGTTCCTTATTGTTAGTATATGATTCCCCTTGTGTACAAACTGTGATTGCCTTTCCGTAAATAAACCTTGGATAGAAGATGCACATCTTTTCTTTTGAGAACAATGGGGAGGCATTTGCTTCACATTATCTTCAATGATTCAATGTTCATAAAATATTTATTCATGAATTTGATAAGGAACTTGTACGCTCGTTTTTTTTTCTATTCGTAACAACAATCACTAGAAGATGACATTAAGATAGATAGTTTATTTATATTCAGTAATGTTTTCATAATACATACAAATCATTACTTATTTACACAAATGGAATATAATAGGTAAAGATTTTTTCTATTTGGTACGCTAGCTTGGGCCGTGTTATTTATTTATTATATTGTATTTGCCCTATTTGGGCTTTTACATAATTATTTTAAAATTCAAATTATATTAGTGACACAGATGCAAAACACATCACCGTAGGTACAAAGATAGAGTACCTTCACGAAATACATAAACTAAATATTAATGTCTTACAAACAAATTCAGCAATAAAATCGTATAAGTACAATAATATAATTTGCAACAAAGGCGAATATACAAAATACACAGCACGTTATATCAAGTACTGTGATAACATAAAATAAACGGCATGAAAATTTTGATTAAATAACGTTGTGCTTTCTTAATATTGTGTCAGTTACGTAGAATTAAAACAATGGTGAAAACTGAGAAAAAGCAAACTAATCAAAATGGTATTCACTTTTTAATAGATACAGCCCATATCTAAAATTACCCGATTATGTGATATTTAATAATAATGATAATTGAAAAAGGACGTCTTGTATTATTTGAAAGCCTTAAAGAATTATTGGTTTCCTCGTGACAGAGATTCATTATGGTTTTCAAGAAGGTGCTTACCAAAATTAATTACGCCAAAAATATCTGTCAAAATTATTGCGCTAAATTCTCATGGAGAAAAATCAGCAATTTAATAATTTCTCGGTGTTAAAATCTGCTCAATAATTGAAAACGAAAATGAAAACGCGGAAATACAAGCCAGAGAATTTCTTTGAAAGGGAAACGGGAAAAATAAAACAAATTGCGAGGCGTTGGACCCGCTCCACTAGTTTGCTCGGCAAATTTCACAAACAATTCTAGGCATCTCTCAGTCGGTAAATTCTTTTCGGGTCGGAGTCCAATCGCCAGCTGAATTTTTACAAAAGTGAGAATTCTGACTGCAAGGCGTCGAAACGAACACCGCTGAAAATGTTTCTGGTTTCAATCTTACGATTGGCTTTGTGTTTACTTCAAATTCGCTAAAGTTACATGGAAAGTTTTGATAAACTGGTATTTTTGGTTATGTTTGGCACGTGGCTGTGGTTTCCTAAAGTGTAAATTTATTTTATTGTTACTTTTCTTCAGGCAAAAGAAATTTATACTGTTTGTCGGAGCTTTTTCAATTTGACTATGCTGTACGTAGTATTAAATTAATTCCACATGTGTCAACAAACTAAAAAATAACGCGTGCTTAAAAATAAATCCTGACGAAGAAAATTTATGCCAAGCTCTGCAAAATAAGCACGTAATAAAGATTATTCATTTCTGAATACAGTTAAGTTTAATTTTAAACGACTTATGTCATGAAATAGAGTTTATATTATTTCTTAACCAGTAAATAACTGCTGCAGCAAAGTAACTCAAGACCTTTTCCATGTTATTTCATAGATTTTTGGAAGTACTTTTAGAGAAATGGTAAAAAAATTACGCATATTTTGCCAAAAAAAAACAATATTTACTCAATTTGTTCACTAGATAACAACGACAAAAAAATGGAAGTACAGAAAAACCAAATTATTTTAACCGGTAAGAAAATGATATTTCTCGCACGCGTTGATCATGATAGACATCGGCATCGATCTGAGTGTTTAAAAAATAAATCAATTTTATAATTAGATGAAAGATGTCCCTTCCATGTGAACCGACAAAAATATTAATAATAAAAAATCAAAAATTAGAGGACGTAAACCTTTTGACTCAATTTTCAGATAATATATATTTTTTATTAAAGTACATTCACACAAACGGTATTGACTGATATATAAAATATATGCTGTAAAAATTTGAAAGCGATCGGAACCTCCATTCATGCGTTATAACCCGTACAGGAAAGAAAATGCGATTAGTGGGAAATCGACATTGAAGTCATGTCTCAATGATAAATTATTAATTACTAACACTTCTTCCAAGAAAATAAATTGCTTCAATTGCTTTAACTTCAATATTTTGTAGTAATATATTAATTTAGAAAATCTTCAAATATTAGCAACAGTTCAGGCAACTTAATATTGAACAAAAAAATCACATTATTAGCGATCATAAGGCCTTAAACGATTAAAACTCTGGTATATAATAATAAATGCACAACGCTAATTTGTGTGAATTTAACTTATTCGTTCTGTGTCCCGAGAAGCAAGCAAGCACTCAAATAACCGCTAAAAATAGCAAAAAGTCTGATTTTAGATAATTTATTGCAATTACTATAAGGAAATGAACAGTCGTGCAACGACCCCACACGAGAGGCCTGTTGAACGTCACCAAAAATGGTAGAATATGCTAACATTACGTCAAAATACCAAAAATCACATTGACGCGATCTAGCAGATATTCACATTTTCATGTAAACAATATGTTTGTATTAGGAACGGCTAACGGGATTGCCTGGGCCTGACCTTGAATTTTCATGTAAACAATATGTTTGTATTAGGCGTGACCTTGAACCGACCTTGAATTTTCATGTAAACAGTATGCTTACATTAGGCACGGCTAACGGGATTGCCTGGGCTCGACCATGAATTTTCATGTAAAAAAATATGTTTATATTAGGCACGGCTAACAGGATTGCCTGGGCCTGACCTTGAATTTTCATGTAAACAATATGTTTATATTAGGCACGGCTAACGGGTTTGCCTGGGCCCGACCTTAAATTTTCTCTGCCCCACTGAAAAAATGTGAATATATTTCAGAGAAAAGATATTCTCATTCAGTTTTCGTTTCTTTTCATCGTTCAGTTCTCAGCCCGCACAAACTTTGTACAATCAAGAGCCTGTTCTTTCATTTGTTCCCCCGAAGATAAGAAACGACGTATTAAATTACAATTTTCACTTCACTCTATTCTTATGTGAATTTTATAGTGGAAACTTTGAATAATCCGTTCCGATATAATAATATAATTATATTAGAAGCTATCACGTGGGGCGGGCGTGTGTGACAGATGTTAAGGTATTACTCTAGCAGATTAGTTAAATGAATACTTTAGTGAAATATTTACGCATTGTTTAAATTTTCTTAAAAACTTTAAGAATATAAATTAAAATTAAAACATATTCTTTAAAAAAAATTGAATATATTTTTTTAACTTAATAGATTGCTACAGTCCCAAATGCCCGGAGCCAGTGCTACTATGATATACTTATTACTTTGTGTAGTGCTGTGAAGCTGGAGTGTTTGGGAATTCATTATATGTTTGGGGATGAAAGGGGATCGGAACATAATGATTGAGAAAATCCTCGTCATTCAAAACTGGTCACCAAGAAATATGGTGTTTCATCTGTGTAATACTGATAGAGTATCTTCCACTCTTAAACGATATTCAAATGAATATACTCGTTGATTCTGGATTGAAGCTGGAGTGTTTGGGAATTCATGATACGTTTGGGGATGAAAGGGGATCGGAACATAATGGTTGAGAAAATCCTCGTCATTCAAAACTGGTCACCAAGAAATATGGTGTTTCACCTGTGTAATACTGATAGAGTATCTTCCACTCTTAAACGATATTCAAATGAATATACTCGTTGATTCTCTGGAAATTCCACATATGAAAGCACCTTTGTTTTATTAATTTGGCTTAGCTAGGCTATGAACCAGTGACCTCTGGTTTTGATGCCACGGAGCTGACTAGGTATGCTCTGCTATCAAGGTCGTTATTTCGTTATGTCACATTTTGTTTTCTTGTCTAAGAATATGATTATCCAACCTTTGTTCCCTTCTGACACATTTGCCAATAGATGATCCTGTTAATGGACTGTATTGTTGACAAGTAATTTACAACCCAAATAAATGTGTTTCTAGCAACAATGACAACATTGATCGATCGTGAATAATCGTTAGTTTAGCAAACAAAAGATTGAAAGTTATTGAGGCATAACCTTTACAGGTTTTGTAAAAAACCTAATTTATCTTTCTAAATTAATAGTAGTTAACATTATGGAATGTTAAGTAATTTCCTTATTCGTCATTAAAAATCGTCATTCCTTCCCATATTGTGATTAAATTACTTTGGATTTTTTACGCTTTTTTTACCGTATTACGGGCAACTTCTAACAGAAATCCTTTATTGGAATTAAAGCTGCAACGTTGAAAATGGCTTCTTATACGAAGATGAACCAATAAAAACATTCTAAAATATCGGGTATTGCCATCCCTTGAAAATAACAATAGAAGCCAAATAAAAGCATAGTACAGTATTATTGTCGTAACCCGAAACTCTAGAGAATTTAGGGCCATTTTAAGCTATGTACATTAAATGTGAATTCATCTTTTAAAGGTGGTAATTTCTGGTTTAATCGATTAATCATAGTCATTGGATCAGATTTTGAATTATTTTAATTTGTGTACCCCAGAATAAAAATAAAACAGATTTTTAAAAATAATTATGTATACTCTAAGTGAGTTGGTACTCGCTGTGTATGTCTCGATCCTTATTTATAGCAAGTCCAGATAAATATTCATCGATTAATCTTACACCTGTACTAATATATATTTTAACCTATATATAGATACCCACATTTAATAAATATGTTTCTTCAATTGAAATGTAATATTCTAACAACATCCACAGCAGAGTTAAGTCGGTCCGGTGGAAAAAAAAACAGGTTAAAAATATTCGTTGGCCTCTTGTATGTTTCCTCCAAGTTTGGCCTTATGTTAGTATGTACTATTTGTAAATTCGTATAGAGTTCTAAAAGATATAACTGGATTCATAAAAGATCACATACAACATATTCCAGTTGATAGGTTTCTAGGAAGAACAACGAGACAAACAGCATTATTCATCCGTGACTTAATATGCACACTACAAATACATACCTCACAATGGCTTCCATCTGGGAGACAAACTTGTATCGCAGTTTGAAGTCAAATGGCGCACTGGGGCGAGAGTGGAACAGCTTTACGGAGACTGTGATCGTGGAGGTCTCGCTGTAGTACACTGCATAACCCGACGAGGAACCGCACCATGATCCACCTGGATACAGGGATAACACAGGATATTAATTTTATTATACTAGTTTGATTATTTTGGTCGATAATGAGTTTTTTACGACAATCTAGCAGTGTTATAAATAATGTTTAACATCACAATAAATCGTCTCTGTTTTTACAGTCACACGTTTATTTATTTGACTATTTTGATTTTAGAAGTGTTATGAGTAAAGTAGAGACTTATTTTAAGGCTCCGGATCCCGGTGAAGCATGCACCAGTACAGACAAAAATACACATAATTGTGAATCTCCAATCACAAAAATTCATGTGGTCAAATGTTGCCTACATTTTTTCGCTCTTCGTGTTTTTGGAGGAGCTTTTTTTTTTATATGAATACCCCACAAGAGTACAGCTGCTCCCAACCGTCTGGAGACAGTGAGATTATGGCATCCCCAATTGGGGAATGTTGTGAGGCTGAAGGTATTGGGGAGGGGAAGAGGAAGGTGGGGAAATATCTGGCTATTCAGATCTGGTCACCAAACACGGCTAAAAGTTTCCTTCAAGTAACGTTTCAATTTGAATGGTGGTCTTTCATCAGGGCGATACTGAGAGTATTTTCCACTCTGGAACGTGCGCAAATATACTGTATATTATTTTTAAATTAATTAATTGAGAAAAAACACAAATTAATTAAATAAAATTTACTTGCGCACGCCGGGATTTGTACCCGCGACCTTCGGATTCGTAGTCGAGAGTCTTACCCCTTGACCATGAAGGCCTTTAATATAAAATGTAGCTTTGGAAAGAAAAAGGTTCAGTTAATAAGTTTTGTTACGGTCTTGGGGTATTCCCATGTCGATGAATTTGATAATGTAAGCGCTCGATAGAATGTTCATATTTTTTCAAACGCAGTTTAGTCTTGTTTCTTCATAAACTGAAAGTAAATTGATTAAGTGGAATAGAACAACTGGCTTCCTTATCATGTTCAGGACAAACTACTCCTTCAGTGACATAGATGCATTACAGAATTTTCACATAACACTGCATGTTCATTTATTTTTGTTGTTAAACCAAAACTCATAATCTCATTATCTTTGTATTTCAAAAACTAAAAATTCTTATATAAATGAATTTATCAATATACTTAGTATTCACCACTTTATAAATATATTCATCGTCGGGAATATATGAATACTGTATTTTATAAATATATTCCTTGTAAAATGGTGAATACTAAGTATATTTTAAAATTCGTGTATTAATAATGATGCCACGAAGTGAAAACAATATCGTTTGAAGAAATTATAAAATTTCTTTGTTAAGTATACTAGAGAATAAAAGTTTGGTTTGTGATTTTACAGCGAATTTAATACATTATTTCAAAATTGGTCAATGTTTATATTACGAATCTGAGCAGAGAACTAAATTTTAATTAGACGGTCACCGACTTTGCATTATTAAATTGCCTTTCACAATTCAAACAATTACAGAGTCCTGAAAAGAATCTGAAACAATTCTAGGTAAACGTAATTTCACGATAACAATACGAACATTAGACCTTCGTACATTTAATCTCGGAAATAAATATTTTTAAAAATCCAGAAGTCTGAAATAAAAGATTTTGTTTTTCTCCTTTTTGAAGGGTTGTATTTACTTCTATGAAACAAGCTATCCCCCGTACAAACCATTTTTTCTGTGTAATATTATACGGATGTTAAAAATAATTATAGTAAGTCTGTAATAATTTGATATTATTGATAAGTTATGTTATGTTGCAACTGTGCTTGTTACGTAAAATTCGTTTAGCCATTGAAACCATAATCAAATTGTGACTTGTTTTTCTTTTAAGTTTTAAAATTGTTTAATTATTTGCAAAACATTCAGATATTTCTATCAAATATAGAAATATTAACCAAAAAAGACAAAATTTCTGATAATGCTGATACATCCACCCTTGTGACTTTGTACATATTTGTAACTAACTTAAGCATAAATTTGCCGACAGCACTTGTTATAAACCACGAATATATTTCATTTTCACCAACCGGTTTCGTTTAACTCAAGCTTCATCATGGTAAATATAATAACTAAATTCTAATACAGAGTTATCGGTTATATAAAGGTACAAAATAAAATAGATATATTACAAAAGGAGACAAAACAAAATATTAGAGGAAGACAACAATAGAAAAACATTATGTGTAAGAGGGAGACACCCTTACATAAAAAATATAACAGTCTAATGGGAATATAATGTCATTAAATCGGGTTATTCCTATAATGCATTAATGAAAGGGTCACACATTAATGAAAAATAGAAAGCATGTACTACTCGGTTACATAATAATATTTTGTTTTGTCTCTCTTTTGTAATATATCTATTTCATTCTATTGTATTTTGTACCTATATATAACTATGTATTTGAATTTAGTTATTATATTTACCCTGATGAAGCATGAGTTAAGCGAAACGGTTGGTGAAAGTAAAATATATTCGGTTTATAACACGTGTTTCATTTATTTAATACAATGTCAAACCACAAAGTGATTGCTTATTACGAAAATAAAAGATAGTCAACTTCTGTTGTTATTCGTAGAAGTCAAATTTGATACTAAATAATATTTGAGTTTAGTACAATATCACATATATAATAAAATATGTTCAGAACATTTGTACCTATCTACCAATTGTTTCCTATAGTAAATTTATTAGGAAATTTGAGTTCATTAAGTATACTATCACAAAGGGGGGTATTCAGAACATGTACATACACATTCATTATCTGTAACGTAAGAGTCGAATTTGTTATTAAATAATAGTTTAATACAGTATGATCACAATAAAAATATTCAAAAAATTCGACAGTATTATTCGCTGTAACTTAGAAGTCAAATATTTGTTTACAAAATAATAATTATATGCCGTACAATATCACAATATAAGATGTCCAGAACATGCGTATTTTTTTCTGTAACGTCCAAATATAGTTTGTTACTCAATAATTAATAGTTTAATACAGTAAAGTATCACAACACAAGATTGTCCATAGCATGCATACTTACTGTTCTCTGTAAAATAGAAGTCAAGTTTGTTACACAACAGCAGATAGGGGCGGTACATTTCTGCACGCTTTCTGAAATGAGAAAATACCTGTGAATGGCCTTCCAAGTTCTGATAGCTGCATATAGCCGTCCGGGCAGCCGTCCAAAGCAGAGGGTTCATATCTGCCCACGTTGAAGGCGTCAAATATTAACTGTGAACAAAGAAAGACGAGACGTAAGTGCACTGGGCTTGGCCATTCGGTTAATTAAAACACGTCGTTATTCCGTTAGTTAACATCCAAAGTTCGCCAATTTGGAAAGTTCAATGGTAACTAGTTAACATCTGCACGTAACGTTATAATATTGTATTGTAGTAGATTTGACAGTAAAGTCGGGTTTTGGAATATGGAATATGATAAAGCCATTGTTCGTTAGTGAGCATTGTTAAATTTATAATGAGCTATTATTTTGCCGACATCAATGACGACATGTTTATTTTGTTAGCTAAGAAAGCATTGGGTATTTTCGTCAACTTCTCAATTTTTACCAATTTAGTTGTGAAATTACTTGGAACAACGATTTTTAAAAAAAATTTCATCTAAATTAATACAAAAAAATTATTACAATAAAGTTGTGGTTTGAATAAGTAAAATTGATCATTGGAAATATCTATTGTCATAGTATATAGTTTCAATTGCACGGAATAATATTAACGAACGACTATTTCATACATCCTCAACAATTATGTGTCTAGAGTACAAGTATCAGTGAATGTGAGATATGTTTTTTATATTCGGCTCTGTTGCTATTTGTTTGGAATGTTACTTACACGATGTTATTCCTGGATTTGTTCGTGTGACAAATTAAATATTTAGTAATTGATAAACTAAAGTTCTTAAAAACTTAAGACAAGATTTTTGTGCATAGCGCAAAGGGTAACAATTATTATTTTTATAAACAATAATTATTAATCTGAAACACTCATCCAAATTGAAAAAAACCTTCCGAGCAAAGATAAATGTCGCCGGCAGGACTCGAACCTGCACCCTTCTGATTGCCGGTCAGGGTTCTTTCTTCAAAAAGGCATGCGAAAAATAGGGCTGCACAGCGAAATTTCAATTCGGATGAGTGTTTCAGGCTAATAATTATTGTTTATAAAAATAATTGTTAAATATTTAGTTGTTGTATTTCGTGAAGGCTAGCTATTTTATCTATGTACCTTCTGTGATGTGTTTTGGACGTGTGTGACTATTGAAATTAACAAAATATGTACAAGCCCATATAGGGCGTACATAATATAATAAATAAATATTATTATTTTAGTTATAATTCAATTATTTATCCGTCAATCATTTTACGGCCATACTTTCTAAGAATTAAATTCATGTAAAATGGTGGTAGAATAAAAAAAATATCACTAAACATTATGTATGTATTATTTTTTATACTCTTTTGAATGTTTGATTTTTGTTGTTGGAAATAGAAAATAGTTTTTTTTTGTTAGTAGGTAAATTAAAAATTTTACAACTTATTTAAATGGATACATAATAAATGACATTTGGGGCAAGTAAATATTATCAGCTACAGATGAAAAAACTCTACATGCTATATATTTTCGAAAATATCATAGGTATTCAAAATAATAAAATCATTGAAGTGAATCCGTATCTAATTAATGTTTAGAATAAAACATTTATCAACTTAATTTGATAATTCGAGTGTTAGGAAACGAATTTTCAATTTGTAAAAATGTTTCGATACCTATCACCCTACCAGGAACGGTGTTATATCGAATTAGCCAAAAAGGTAAATTTCCTGAGAGCTGTGAAATTAATTTCTTGATCGTTAACATAATGAGATCATTAGTGTTATCACTGAACTGTTAAATTGCATTAGATAAGAAGTCCATAAAGTTACATGGAAAAAAACGCAATTATTTCTTCGAAGGAAGACAGATTATTTTCAATTTATCTCTTTAAAGTAATTTTTTGATTGCAGTATCGCGGTGTTAAAATTAAAACTTTTTCCTGCCACAACTTACAAATAATCTCCCAATACTTGAAACATGGCTAAACTAGATGTTTATAATAATAACAATGTTTTATTATCTTCTTTTTTTAGAACAAAATATTAAATAATGATATGCTCACTGGGATTTCCCGTGCTGAGGATTTCATTTAAAAAATATTAAATTACATTATATTAAATTGATGAAAAATATAAAAATTATTGTTGGGTGAGGTTTTAAGTGCCTTTGAGTTGTATTAGGTTTATTTTGTTTAGTCATTAACTACAATTAATATATTTTTTATTTATAGCTTTCTTATTCAATTTACATAACATGGGAATATTACAATACATTACCAACATCAGAACAGGTTTCACCTAGTGAGATAGGTAATTTAAATCATACAATAATATAATTATGCAACATATACTATACTTATATGAAACTGTATTACGTTATTCCAATAAACGTCGATTTATCGACACTGAAACTGAATTGTGAAATTTTTCTTTTGTTTATAAAAATATTTTGTTACAGAGCGAGTACAAGTTCGTTACAGAGTGGAGCCTTCCTCTTACCCTTTCCTTCCCCTCCCCATTGCTTCCAGCTCTGAAAAGTCGCCAAATACGAATGCCATTGTCACTAGCTCCAAAAGTGGCACTCTTATATGGTGTAGAATTTACATTAAAAGTAAATAAACGTCTCACAGAAGATAGAATGAAAGTAAAGAATTTAAATATAAATGGCACTTTAAAGAAACACCAAACATACTTTTGTTTTCCTTTTTGGAACTTAAATTCACCGTCTCTTAAAGTTTGTTGAACAAACTAATACTTAAAACGCTTTCTGTAACCATTATTCATAATAATGTTAATAAAGTATTTTCATTGTTAACAGTCGAAAAAAGAGTGTTTTATTCATTTTTATGATGACGAATAAATTTTTTCTGATGGTTTAAATTATGTCATTTTTGTGTTGACGAATACGTTTTCCCTGACGGTTTAAAATATGCCATTTTCATGTTGACGAATACGTTTTCCCTGATGGTTTAAATTGTGTCATTTTTGTGTAGACTAATACGTTTTCCCTGATGGTTTAAATTGTGTCATTTTTGTGTTGACGAATACGTTTTCCCTGACGGTTTAAAATATGCCATTTTCATGTTGACGAATACGTTTTCCCTGATGGTTTAAATTGTGTCATTTTTGTGTTGACGAATACGTTTTCCCTGACGGTTTAAAATATGCCATTTTTATGTTGACGAATACGTTTTCCCTGACGGTTTAAAATATGTCATTTTTATGTTGACGAATACGTTTTCGCTGACTGTTTAAAATATGTCATTTTTGTGTTGACGAATACGTTTTCCCTGACGGTTTAAAATATGTCATTTTTATTAACTGTTTTTGTGTTTAATTCGTAGAACTCCATTTAATTTTATTTTTTATTTTAATGTAAATCAAATTTAATAATGTTATTTTTAAGTTCTGCAATTATTTTTAGTTGTTATTGTTGTGACAGCTGTTTCGGCGTTTAAGGCCATTTTCAAATTGTGGTTAATCCACATTGCGACGACTTATTTATATGATTTAATTTACCCCCACTCCATTAAAAATTTGGATGGATGGGTAATGATTTATTATCCGTAAAACCGATTTAGTAAGAAAGCAATTAAAATTCTGAATTCTGTGAGGTTTTCACATTTATAATGTGTTTACTCGTATTTAACTGACAATGTTTTCTTAATTGATTTATTTAAATGTGTTGTATTGTTTTGATAATGTGAACATACTAAGAAGCGGTGAATATATAATATAATATTTCCTTACTTTATTAATTAATGTTATATTACCCTAATAGACCCTAATATAACATTAATTAATAAAGTAAGGAAAATTATATACTCACCGCTTCTCAGTTTGTTCACATTATCAAAACAATACAACACATTTAAATAAATCAATAAATGAACCACGAAAGCGAAAAAACAACAGAAATTAAATTAGCTAAGTTAGCTAAGTTGGTTAAGCGGTTACCCCGGATAGGTAGAGGTCCTGGGTTCGAGTCCCAGATGCGACTGAAATCTTTTTAATTTCTGTTGTTTTTTCGGTTTCGTGGTTCATTTGGGATGTGTTAATATTATCTTCATCAATGATTCAAACAATAAAATAAATAAATAATAAAATAATAATAATAATAAAAATTAAAAAGGTTAATTAATAATATTAAAAAAAAAAGAAAAGTATTAAATAAAATAAAAAGTAATTACGTCAAAGTAAAAGAAATAAAATGAAAAACTTAATAAATAATAGTAAAATAGAATAATTTAAATAAATTTAATTGAGTAGATCATCTTCAGGGTGGCAGTTGCATCATCTGCATCCATCGATCATTGAGTGGAGAGCTGAGCCACGCGGATGCAGCCACGACAATGACGTTGATTGACTCCCGTGTCCTGCCCCAGAAGCTGGCTAGTCGGTGGCAAAGTAAGGCGGGGAATGAGTGGACCCTCCCTTCAGTGAAAATCGTAGAGGCACTGCAAAACCTTGGAAGTTGCAGAAGTTGCCTGTATGCGTTGTTGTAACACACCCTCAGCTTGTCCCATTACGCTGCTGAGTATTGCGACCAAAGCTCAGATGTGTATAAGGCAGTGCAGTATGCCTTAAAAAGCAGTTTCTTGACATCATCGCTACAGTGGTAGAACCGCCTTGAGAGCATTCCGGCGCGTATATTGATGGCTCTTCTTTGTCGTTCCATATCTTCCATATCGTTCATGTCTTCTGTATGGATATGCCCCAGGTATCTGACCTGCAAGGCCACAAGCAGTATATTTCCTTCTAGCCAGATTGGTGGGATATTTAGTGGCTCCTTCTTGTGTTTATAATAATTCTATTATATTGAATAACCAAGTAAATTTATTGTATAGTCCTATTTTAGAATGGAATTATTACATAATGGAATTATGTACACTTCTGTCTCTTTCGCTCGGTATTATGTCAGATTTCTATTTCATGCTATCTCATTTTTTCTTTGTTCTATGTTATATTCTGTCTTATTCTATTTTGTATATATAAACACACACTATGTATTTTTGATCAGTTTAATTTTTGTACCCTGAAGATGCTTATGTTAAGCGAAACCGGTCGGTCGTAATAAAATTAAATAAAATTCTCGTGGTTATAAACAAAGTTATTGTTTTATTTTAATTATAATATAAACGTATAGATTTGTTTGGAATCACTTTAATTCAATATAATAATCTTGACCGGTTTCGAAAGTACCCTTCCCTCGTCAGAAATATAATAAAAATAAACTACACCGACAAAATATCTAAAATAGGACTATACGATAAATTTACTTGGTTTATTGTTTTATTTTCATTAAATATGTCTAACCACAAAGTGACTGCTTTCTATCAAAAAAAAAAAGTTTATATTATACTTATGACAAGCCGCAAAAAATGTGTTTTAAGAATATGATATATACGAGTATATAGATTTGGTTTTCGGGATACTTTTTTTTCGTGTGTTTCGTGGCTTTATATATATATATATTTTTAATTAATTTATCATTTGTTAAAATTCCCCATCATACAAAATATTATTTTTGTGCATGAAGTAAGGCGTATGTACATGTGTGTGTTGCGTTCCATCCTATTTGTCTACCATCTAAATTTTACGATATCCATAACGAACACGCAGGAAGTAATGTGAAACAATTTACATACATTACCAATAATAATGGCCGAGCTCAATAATGTCACTGAATACAACATGAACTAATATGCTCCACTCGCATTTAATTTGATTGGCAATGTCACCACAGTGGCGCATTTCAAACCCCGTAACACAACCCCCGCCCTGATCAGCCCGAACCCCAACACGGGGCAAACAAATTTCAAATCATCAAAAGGAACGTTATTGCCTACTTGCCTGCGATTACTGTCATCAAATACGTCCGGCTTCTGCCATTTTCCTCACATTAAGATGACAACATACGAATTAGTATCATATAACGGTGTGAGTTTTAGAAGTTGTTTTTTTTTCGTGCATTTTAACACTTTCCGGTCGAATCCCGCACAGTGCGCGGGACGCATATTTCGGCAGAATGGTTGCGTTCCCGCACACTATGCTGGACTGTGTGCAGCTTAAGTAAAAATTGTGGTTACTCAAAAGAGATTTTTAATCAGTCTATGTTTGGCATTCGACGCGTTGTATTTATTTACCTACCCGAGCGTTCAGCACCCAATTACACGGTGACACTCTTATATAAACATTAGACACAATCATTAATTTCTGTGGTAATTCTAAATACTTTTTTTATTATTGCATAATCATTATATATTGAGATGTTGCATAATTTTGTTTGGTGTATTTTAGTAAGTTTAGTGTTTTTTTTCACAAAAACGGTGCTATGCAAATTATCCAATTATTATTAATGTTATTGTGAAAACCATACAATATGATGTTATTTTTGAGAAAATATTTTCTAGAAAATTGAATATGCAGATAGCCATAATAATGTTCTATTATATGAAACTAATAAATAACAATACGCAGTTGTTAGTTGGATTTTTTTGGAATATTCCATAGACACGATATATTAACCGGTCAATATTTTTGGAAACAAATGATAAATCTATAAATAAGCGAGTAATGGGTTTTCTATCATACTTGTTATTTGTACTGAGTTTTTTTTAAAGCATTATAATATGTTTTCATTCAATACATCAATATTTGTTTACAAATTAACTTATATTGGGTTCGTGTTAGTGTAGAATTTAATTAAATTATTCTCCGCTTATACCATTGTTTTGTTTCATGTATTTTATGTGATTCTGCGTACATAATGAAATATCAAAAGTATGTTTATTTAATAGAATACCTTAAGAAATCACATAATAAACATTTTGTTTTAAAAATCACAGCATCTCTTTCAACCGTCTGGAACCAGTTGGGAGTCATGTGCGATCCGTGGCATCCACAATTGGGTATGTTGTGGGGCTAAAGGTAGTAAGGAAGTGAAGAAGGTGGAGGAGAGGAAGTTGGGGAAGCATCTGGCTATTCAAATCTAGTCACTATACACGGCTAAAGCTATTTCAAGAAACGCTTCGATTCTGAATATTGGTCTTTCAGCAAGACGATATTTTTTTTTACATGAATACAGCACAAGAGTCCCAACTGCTCCCAACCATCTGGAGGCAGTGAGACTATGGCATGCCTAATTGGAATTTTGTGAGGCTGAAGGTATTGGAGAGGGGAAGGAGAATAATTTGGTAATTTGAATAATTCACCTTGGTGGTCCTCGTTATCCTTCTGTCACTCCATATCTTTTGCAAATTGATCATGTCGTCTTTTGTCATGCAATAAGGTGTGAAGAAAAACGACAATCAATACCTAAAAACCTGCAGCCTACCCTTGGTCAAGGAGCGATGCACGCCACTGTGACCGATCTAACAAAATATATTGAATAAGTTACGACCTCAAAGGGTTAATGAATGAGTCTAGTTTTTGGACTGTTAGTTCGTGGTGGAATTCCATTGTATTAGAATTGAAATTAAAACACTTTTGTACTTTCTTCCACTTATTTATTTTCACCAGGACCGGTTTCATCCTACTACGGACATTTTCAGACTGGTCTGAAAATGTCCGTAGTAGGATGAAACCGGTCCTGGTGAAAATAAATAAGTGGAAGAAAGTACAAAAGTGTTTTAGGTTAATGAATATTTTATGAATGTTTTTATGTCATTCCTTTAAACTACATATAAACTAAGTACAATCAGGTGTAACATTATTTTCCCCCTCCCAGTCCGGAATCGCTTCAACCCAAGCCGCTAGATGCGCTAGTATAGCGTGTTTCCAGTATTTTGATGATGTTGTGCGTATTAGCAGTTTACAGTATTCGCTATATCCAAATTTAATTTGATTTGCACAATCGCAAACCCACAAGATGATAATATATTTTGAGTCATTCAATCGATTAAATCAGTGGTTTCAAAGAGGGCAGTAGGGAGATCCGAGAGGGGGGTCGATTCTCTCAGGGGCTGCAGGGGGCATTGAAAGACATAAATAGGGCGGCTAGAGAAATAATACGGTGATGAAAACATTTTAAAATTATTAGTTCATTTGATTGTACAGATACTACACACTACACAGTCTTAAATCGTCGCAGGAATCATACCTATGAACCGTTTGTCCTTCGAAGAGAAACCTTCCCGCGTAACGGTTAATTTAGAAGCATTATAGATAAGGATAGAGAAAAACACTAATAGACTCGTTTATAATCAAATCATTTTAAATAAAAGCCAATTTCCAATCAATAAAGTACATTCCCTTCCCAGTTCCGCCATTCCGTCCGCTACCTGCTCCCACCCTCCCTGGGCCTCCGCCCGCCCATTTGTAATAATCTTTAAAAGATGTGTATCATAGTTTAGAATTATACTGCCCTGAAGAAGTTACGGTAGTAGCGAAACCCGGTCGACAAGAAGTATATATTACAAATAAAAGTAATGTAACTTATTGTTTTATTTTAAAATTATAATGTCAAATTACAAAGTTACCGCTTCATATGAAAATGGATAATCAAAAACTCTATTTTTTTTCAACTAATCGATTATCCAATTACTAATGCCTTATTAAATGGATTTTTAAGGGTATATTTGAAGTTTAAAGGTGCTATTCAACATTATCAAAGTTACTGTTATTATTATTAACAAAAAAAAACGTTTTCTTTTATATTTGGAAAATTCAAGTGCGAGTGGGCGTTGAAATATCTTTAAAAAGGGGGACGTGAGACAACTAAGTTTAGGAAACTCTGGTTTAGACGAGGTAATTTATCTTACCCTTAGGCAGATTAAACTTTTTTGGGCTGTAAACTAGCAGCGCAGCGTGGGAAAAGGGTTAAAAATATGGCTAAAGAAAAAAGGGGAAAAAATTGGTCCTGAAATTGGTGCGCCAAAGGGTTAAACCTTTTTAGCCCAAGGGTTAATACGGCACTGATTTTTCAGACCATATTTGTAATACTGTTGCCTCGTTAATAAAATGAATAACTCATCCAAATTTAGAAACATATTTAAATTGGAATTAAGTTACAGAAGCTTAGCGCTTCATCGTTATATTATTTATTGATAAGAAAATTATAGTAAGATTTAAAGAATAAAAAACGGAAGAAGACACAGGAAATAAATTGATAAGGTTGTGACCGAGACTCGAAATAGGACTTTTTTTCATTTACTCCACACAGGAGGTCCTGGTGTAAAGGGTCTTTTTGAGGAGAAGGAGTAACCATGGGTCTTTAGGAGACTTATGTTGTGGGAGGGAGGAAACACATAACCCGGCAATTCGATCCACAGTGGACTGTGGAACTCAATAATAAGTCGTAGAAACGACCCATTTTCACGTGACAAATTTCAACCATGCACAAATGTTGGGCGTGCGTTTATCGTGTTTTCCGACGATGCACCGGTGCCGACGGGATCAATGGCTCTAGTTCCTCAGAGCGTCTTCCATTGAAATGCCGATAGAACAAATACAGTATTCCTACCTGACGCCTATGCTAATTGAAATCCATGTGTTAAGATAGCGGAATCTATCAAACAGAACCCCCGTTTTTTCGTATAGTCAAGGTTTTTTTACAGGTATTTTAGTGGAGCGTACTTGCGATTTGTACAGGGTCAGCAGTAGTGTACTATTAAACTTCCTGCGGACCCTGAACAGTACGCCCAGCGACTAATTTGTATCTGACTTTGATGCAGCCCCCTTGCCTGAGCTGGTCACCTATAGTTACACCAAACATATCAATGCAAGGCATTTTGCGAAGATTGCTTACGTTAAAGGTGACTATATTGTCATTGTCATGTCCATTTAATTAGACATACTTTGGTCTTTGAAGCACTACATTCGACAAGGTTATGCTTACCCCAAGTGGAAACCCTGTCGAGGTAATTGTTCATTCTCTGATTCAAAGCCCTCCGAGCCATTAGAGTTTTGTTGTGCATACGAGTACTCTAGGGACTGAGGCATCTTGCTCGTACCACTGTGCTATCTTAACCCATTTGAATTCCGTCATTTATATCAAAACCACAGTTCTAAAAACCAAAAAATCAGCTCTTACCAATATTGACTACCTTCTTTGTATCTTTTTAATAAAACTTTTTTTTAAAAAGAAAGACAAATATTCCCTTGTTACGACTAACCTGACATTATATGAAAATCTCCTACTACACAGTAAGCGGAAGATATTGCTTGTGTCGTAAACGGAGGACTTAGCCAGCCGAGGAATTGAACTCACGACACCTGGGTGAGATCCAAACACGATGCCAACTCAGCCACTGACCGGTCATCTGGGCGCAAAGTTCTACGCGAAAACGATTTCACGTATAGATGGAATCATGATTTGAACTATTCATTATTATTTATCACAAAATAGGCAGCACATAGCATTATTATTGTTTATCTTTTTTCTTTCCATATTCTTTGAAAATTATATTAATAATTATTAGAATATTATTATTACACATTTAATTAAAATTACGTCGAAATATCTGAGACCTGGTAATGATCTATAAGATAGTTCATAATTTTATTGATAGCCCCAACCTGTTACAAAATATTAATTTAAGGTGTCCATTAAGAGCGACTTGATCTCCGGAATCATTTTATATTTCAAAGGTTAAAATTAACTATCTTTGAAATACATTCTTAAGAAGAAACTGTAGCACATTTAATAAATTATGTGCAGGTATCGATGTATTCAAGAAGAACCCCTCAAAATTCATGACACACAAAAAAAACATTTCATCGAAAATGTATAATAGAAAACTTATTGCAATTATTGAGTAGTTTCAATTGAATAAAATCACTTACTTTTTTTACATGAATACCCCACAAGAGTCCCAACTGCTCCCAACCGTCTGGAGCCAGTGAGACTATGGCATCCCCAATTGGAGAATGATGTGAGGCTGAAGGTATTGGGTAGGGGAAGGGAAAGGGAAGAGGAAGTTGGGGAAACACCAGGATATTCAGATCTGGTTACCAAACACGGCTAAAAGCCATTTCAAGCAACGTTTCAATTCTGAATGGTGGTCTTTCACCAGAGCGATACTGAAATTATCTTCCACTCTCTAACCTGTTACTTGTTATTATTAATATTTATATCTATTTCATATGTTTATATTTAGAAATAAATGGATATAGCCTTAAGTAGATCCACTTTATCTGAACTGTTTTATATATATATAAATATATTTTTTTCTTTATTTTTTCCCAGAGTTTCTAATATAAAATAGATAATAAATTATTAACATTTTTTTACATGCATGTTTGTTCAAATTATAATTGTAAGAAATGAGAATCCACATAGGGTAATATGAGAAATTTAAGTAAATATGAGTACCGGAATATTAATTTTTCTACGTACTGTAACGGCAAGGAAGTACAATGGAAACTTTAGAAATATATTATCAGTAAACAGATTTTTTTTGATTAATGTACTGGAAATTTTAGAGTTATAGTGTAAGTAAGCAGAATTTTTGTACAAAATTTCTAGATGTTGAAGTTATAGTTAAAGTAAGCACAAATAAATGAAAAAAGATAATATAGAAGTAAAGTTTGAACATCCAGATCATTCAGCCATAATTTTACTTCTTTTACGTAGAAAATAATTTATTTGTCCAATTTCTTTTGTTAATGTTGAATCTATGAGCACCAATAAAACAGCTATGTGTTTGCATTAATTTAGTGTACGATTGACTAGAATAAAACACGCTATCAGCCCTTTTACGATTTTCCTTATTTTTGGTTTTTAAGACATATTATAAGGTTTGTAAAATAAATAACTTATGGGTATTGAGTAACTTTGATTCTTTATGTAATACGTGTATATTATGTTATGTTGTAATCTTTCTTTTTATGTTGGTCTTTAATTTTAAAGTATACAATCTTAATAACACTGTTGCATATAAAGTTGTAAAGGTTATTCATAACGCTAATGAATAAAATAATATTTTTAAATGTAGTTCAGGAGGCCAAGTAGTCTGTAAATGTTGTGTAAGGTGACGCAAGTTAAATCGGCGATAAATACCACATTTTGACAGTTTGGTAGTCCGTATCATGCTAACACGTTAAGTTTGCGTTTACGTTAAGAGACAAAAACGATGCGTTGATGAAAACTGTTAAGATGCGTTGTTTATGGCCGATTTAACTCGCATTAGCTATCGTAAAAGATACAGACTTGGTTCGCAGATAACACAATGCAAATTCTTTTAATTTTTTTTATTTCAGTACCACACAATAGTCCCAGTTGCTCCACACCGTATGGAGTCAGTGCGACTATGGCATCCCCGAATGGAGTATGTTATGAGGCTAAAGGTATTGAGGAGGGGAAGGAGATGGGTGAGAGGAAGGTGGGGAAGTACCTGACTATTCAGATCTGGTCACAATACACCATTTCAAGTGACGCACAGTGGTTTCAAATACCGCAAAAATTGTCACCAATTCACGGGATTTACAGGAATTGAAATCGAGTCTTTTGCATCCTGCTTTCCTCAATTTATCAAATAACTACATTTGCTTGATGAATAGATCTTTAGAACCTATGAAAAAAAATAACTAAATTATAAAACATTAAAATTTTTTGGAAAATTTCATTAGAGGTATTTAAAGTAGTGAAAGAAAATCACAATGAGCAAAATATATATTTTTTTACTTTGATGATACAATAGTTCAGCTATAATAATGCATTAAAATTTTGATTCAATTTAGGTTAATAGTCAACTACTACTCTATATATTTTATCACATGCCCATAAAGATGTTTAAAAAAACGGTGAAAATGTCATATAAGCAAATAAAATAAAATAACTTAAAACAGTTAGTACATAAGAGTACCTGAAGGTATTGGAACCATGTTGAAAAGGGGTTATCAGTGCGTGGTATAAAAAGATTTAACTCCCTAAATATTACATTGAAAATATTGCTCGTTTTCCCACACGTTTTGACTGGTCGCAAAGCGATTCTTCACTGAAGTGGTGAGGAAAGATGACAGGTGTGATCGAGTTGGGTGATGGTGAAAATGATGGACTGGTATGTAATGTTAATAAGTAACAATAATACTCAGTAGTCTCTATCATTTCACATATCATTTTATTGCCAACCCTCGCGTACTGCCGGAACCAATGTGCAACGTTCAGATTCATCATTCTTGTCGTCATAAAATTGTAACAATAACATGGCATATTGGTAGAATTTAACTTAAAATGCAGCACGTAAATTACATAATTTATCATACCCTTTTGTAATATTTAATTTAACGTAATTCTTTCTGTTTATCTAGCAAGGTTTATGGACGAATTACCGCAGCTGTAATAATACATTCCAAGAAACGTGATCAAAATTATTATAATAAACCACATGTATTATCTTTTCAGTCCCCGGCTTTATTTCCTTGGATAATTGGGTCGCATTTGTGATATAAATTAGTTAGCTCCTCTTTACGCCGCTTTAAAAGAGTTATATTTGAAATCCATACATAGTTTATGTTAAACTCAAGAATCCTGCAAAACCACCCTCGACAGTAGGTAAGTTGTATAAGGGTTAATTTGTCTTAACTAACTAACTAACCATTACACAGTTTCCAGAGATAGACAGGCAGAAAGACACACCACCCTGTCATGGCTCACGCAACTTGTTTCGTTCACTACATTCATCATCTTATACATATTTTTTCTGTTATTCTGACTCTGGACTCAAGTAATTCTTGATTCACATGGTCGTAACATGTCTTTTTCCGGCGTCACCTAATTCTTCTATATTCACTTGCATCATATATTCTCCTAGCGTATCTTTCCGCGTTCATGTGCTCAAGTTCTCCAACACATTTAGGGGTCCCATTCAGCTTGCTCGTTACTCTTACATCGGAAATTTTGATTTGTTCTGGATAGACATACACCTGAATAATATGGGATATCATAATTTTTTACCAAAAACATCAATATTTAACAATGGAATAAACCATCACAAAATTAACATTTTCTCAAATTCCTTGAATTTATTTAAAATCTCAATACGAAAAGCCGTAGCTGATAATTTTTTCATGTCGTCATAAATAAAATTACATTTAAAGCTAAGTATTTGGAACTTTTTTGTGACATTATTTTTCCTTCAACATTTTAAAATCTTCGTTCATACAAACAATATCATTTCACTATCGCGTTTTTGTACGCACCGAGTTTCAGTGAGATAAATAAACATTGTTATTTTTAACTAATTAATACATAAACTTTATTGCGTGCACCACACATGTTGTAAACACATTTATTAGAGATATTTATACGCCGATTGTATATTTATGAATATTTTGTTTGTGTTTCTAATATATATATATATATCTTTTTTTAAATCAACCTCGCATTTTTTCCCGATCTTTACAGTTGTAGTACGATCATACGTGGTTTTACCGCACTCTCTCCTCAAGGATCTCATTTCTACTGCATTCAGTCTGCTTTAATCCTTCCTTTTCCAGTTAACTGTCATATAAAGGGATTGGTATCAGAACTCCACTGTGGACTTCCAGCCTCGTTTCCTTCGGTAACTTTTATTTATATGGCTAAACCTCCAAATTATCAATGAATCCATTTTACGACAGGTAAAAACAGATTCAACGTCAAAAAAACGCTTTTTTCAACCCTTTCGTCATTTGAAAATGGATAAAAATACGCATACATCCTTGGAAATGTACGTTTGTAGCCTCTGAGAGGGTTAAGTAAAACCTTCCGTGGAAGAAAGTGCGCCAACTTTATGTTGGCAGTAAATGTTCCGTGAACATAAAATACCCCGCTTCCCCTCCACCGCCCTTTGCCAAGGAAGAGTTTACAACAACTTGAACTTACGGCACTTCACTATCGATGGGATTGAAAAAAAAAGTTTCAATGAGTTCTGAATATAATACTGTATCCAAATTTATTTTTATGGAAATTTGCGTGGCAATATCTCTCTTGCTTTCAATATTATCTACGCTGATTTTCGAATGACAGAAGTGCCACGTAACAATATAAATTTGGCGCCAGAGCGGGTTCACGCATTTCTCTAATACATGACATCATCATTCGTGTATTGACTGGCGGCGAGCGGTCATTCGAAAATTTTAAGGAATAAAACAATAATTATGGTTTCCAGCGCATTCAAACCTTGTAAAATAGAAGTGGTAAAGATAATAATCAAAACTATCGCATTACATTCCACAGGTAAGCATTATTTTATTATTATTCAATATAATACGTGAACAGTTTAGTGATAGTAATACTATCAACTCGGAACTCGGAATGTATACCCTCGTCACGTTTCTTTCGAGTGATTATAAATATTTTTACAGTGGTCCAACTAAATACTCTGACAAAATATTCGGTTTTTGTAAACTTTTTTTTGGAACCTTTTTACTTATTTGCTGTTTTTTTTTTACTTAAATTGGCGGTTTGGGTTAGTTTAGAATCTGTTAGCTCAGCTACGGTAAAAATGATATTTGCGATAAATTCCACACAATTGTAAAAAAAGGTGAGTTGATCATTAGCAGATTTAAATACTAATACTTTGCAGTGCAATGCGAGTTGCCTGCGGACTGTCGGGATGCATTTATTAGCAAATCAAATTAAAAAGAGGAAAGCGTATACCTATACGCTCTCCTCCCCCCTCGCTAATTTTGGTTTCTTCCCCTTGCGTCTAAAGGAATCTCTAGTAATTATCTGCTCTGTGATTATCTACAAATAACACACCGAAAATGATTGTAACGCTGATTGCAAATCTTTTTATACATACGTATTTTAAAATGTTCAAAATTTAATAGCCCGTGGGCGTTTAATCAAATAAATAAAAATATTAATTTAATAACATACATAATTGGAAAAGCACTTATGTGGCACCTTGTTTAATAAATAATAATAAACACTTAGTTTTGACCAATGACTTAGATTTGTGTACAATGTAATTAAAAACAGTGGTTTGCGAAATTAAGTGTTGATTATTATTAATTAAAAATATATATATCTAAATAAAATTAAATAAATTTCAATTTGTTTTGAAAACCAGCGTATCCAAAATCGTTTTTTATGGAGATTAGTTTAATAATTAATATTCCTCCACTTTCAATATTATATACCAATAATATGCTGAAAATTATAATTATCAAATTTTACATTGATTGCAAATCTTCAGTCAGTTATATTTCAAATAAATTACCATTTCGTTCTGTGACCCAGTTGCGACCAAGATTATATTGAACGGTACGTGAAATATTTATCGTAGGTCTTTAATAAAAAATTATCGCTTCTAATCTTCTTCTTCTTGAATCGCTTCCTCATTGCTGGGGATCGTGACCCTCACTCCAATCTCCCTGGTGTACAAGGCTCCTACACCCCTCACGATTCTGCACTGCATGGAGAGCTGCGGAAATCGACGTTCCTAATCCTATTGTTTCAGAGCTTCATAGCTCTTGATGAGAAATACGTTACAAACTTTAAGTCGGATTTACTTTAAAATTTCAAACGGAAAAAAATCCAATTCCAGAGTTTACATTTCGCGAGTTCTTATGATTGGCTGCTTTACAGATAAGATTAAGAAGATAATTTTTACTAGCCATATATTTTTTTAAATTATCATCAAACAAACATAATTATATTGCGTCGGTTTTAGAGCTAAATTTAAGTATCATTCGGTATGTTACAGGTTGGCAATAAAATGTAGTAATTAACAAAGTGGAACTACACCTTTTCATTACTATAGCAATATCAAGGGGCTAATCAATGTCTTTGAAACTTTGATCCTGATATCATTTTTTTGCCATCAAATTTGACAGTTCGTTTTAAAGAAACAATGAAAACCATCATAATTTGATTTTTTGCGTTTTGTTTTTAATTATTTATATGTTTGACATGTGAATTCGATTGTGGGTTTATTTTTATTTTCTATCAACAATTAATATACGTTTATTTCGACAAATAAATTTCTAAAATACGAAACATGCCCTTTTTCGTATAATTATCTTCCTTGCAAAGCGTTAAATAATAAAAAAATAAACGTAAAATTCTCTTATGTGATGTAGAATCATCTCCCTTCGGAAAATACGTACCACTAATTTCCGGATACCATTTGGTGAAACTAAAAAATATGCACGTGTACTTCATTTTACTTACAATGTTCTTCATATGAGCCATTTTGGAGATGTCATTTAAAACTTTTTAAAGGGTCGCAGCGACCTCATTTTTTGTCAACTATCAAATGTCAAACTTTAGTTTGTATTTTCTTTGATAAATAATAGGGGGAACTCAGGAATTTTTTAAAATTAAATTATTTGAAAAAATGTTTAATACTTAGACACCACCTCGCACGATATGAATTCTCAGGCCGTCTTGAGCGATAAATAAAAAATGTAGTACAAAAGAGAAAATAAATTATACATTTCATATAGAGGAGCTGTCGCGGAATCTTTGAGAGTTACCTTAAGGTAAAGCGTGCACAGTTTTTCGGTTATTTCTGTATTCTTTCAGAATTTATATTTTCCCGCCGTATAAATCCGCACTTAGGAAAGGTGGGCAGATTCCTCTAGTCCGTTCGGGATACAATGGCGTCACGGGATATAACGCGAAAACTACAATTTTATACACACTTGAGTGCTGGATAAAGTCTGTTCGGCGGCGCCGGTAATGCGTTCATAAACATAAAACGCAGAGCGGTCCTTAAATATTTCATCATTTCTGTAGTGGCCGGACCCCCATTCGTCCACCCACCGCACAAAGAACTATCGGAAAATGAATCGTATATGGTATAGCCTATTTAATATTGAATCCCCGAGGCTATTCACCCGAAATTTTGTATTTGGCACAGCATATAAGACGGAGATCTGGAAAAATTGCGAAACGCTTGAAATTGGCAGACTCCAAAATGGAGATTCTGTCGTGACAATAGTTTCAGTTGAGATACTTTAGGTGACAATGGTTAAGTGAAAAATCCACCTTTGTTTGTTAATCGGTATTCATTTTATTTTTCTTTCATCTTATGTACATTGATCACAACATGCATGTATATTTTTATATTTTCGGGCTATGTATATTTAGTATGATTATTTTCATTAATTGTGTTTGTGTTCAATTCGTAGAACTCCACCTAAATCAAATTTTAAATCTAATTCAAATTTAATGATCTTATTTTTAAGTTCTGCAAGTATTAGGCCAACCCAAAAGCCACACGAAAAATATTACCATAAGACCGGTCGTATCTTTTATTAACGTTCCTATAACAAACTTGGCAAGACGATTTAACTTCTTCTACAAAAAATACCCAACTTTTCCACCACGTTACAGCGTCTAAAAATCGATAGAACTAGTTAATAATTATAAAATTTTCGATCTTCCGCATAATTGCCTATACATTTTTTAGACATAAAGCGTGTTGGAAAGGTACCAAGGGATATCTTCACCAATTGAACCAACACCATTTAATATGAGATCGAAGGTAAAATATTTTTTTAGACCTTACAATCGGTACAATTAATTATAAACATACCTTCGAAATATTTAGAAAACCAACTTTTACAGGTACAACAATAAATGCAAACTCAACTCATCTTTGGTCCCGTAAATTATCAGCTAACCAGTCAATGGTACACAGGCTCATTAACATCCCCTTAGACAAAATAGCGTATGAAAAAGAAAAGGAAACAATAAAAACAATCGAGGTTAATACCGGATATGAGGTAAATAACATTGAAAAAATTATAAAAAGTAATAAATATAAAAATAAAATTATTTTGATATATCCGGTACATAATAAAAAGTAATCTGTAAATCGGTCCAATATCTGTAAAAATTGCAAAAGAAATTAAAAAACTTGTTTTAAATATAGGTTTTAGACTTAATAATATTTTAGGAATAAGCCTAAAATACACAAAAAGTATAAATCCTAAACTAAATAATAGTGGCATATACGAATCAAAATGTGACTACGCTACCTATGTCGGGCAGACTGGAAGGGCTTTCTCAACTAGATTCAAAGAACAATGTTATGTAACAAGGTTAGCTACAATTTAATAGAAGATTCTAGCCGCGTGTGAGGACACCTAGCTACTCCTAAAAGTGATCCTGATTTTTGACACAAGGGCGACACTTGCGTTGCAAGTGGCCTACGTGAATAAATACACGAGGGCCCCGCCAGTACGAGAGAGCGACGGCCATCTTGGCTTGACTTAGAATCCGGCAGCCAAGCAGTGAGGTGGATACGGCGTCCCCTTTGGGCGCGCAGCCACTCGCTGCCTAATTGCTGGCGTCTTCGCCGCCATTACGTGATGTACATTGTAATCTCGTTGTCTTTGCATTAAACCTAAATATTAAAGCCAGTTACCGGTGCATTAACTCGCTGTGTCCTCCCTGACGTTGTACGTGTGAGAAAAAGAGTCCCTAGACATCACACCTTTTACGCTGAAGGGATCGTGACTCCCGTCGCTGACCACCTCATGTAAGCAGAATTGTTTCACCCTCTTTTATGTGCTGTAATAAATGTTCCCTTTTGAATATCATGCCCGATTTGAGATTCACCAGAGAGAGAGATTATTGAGCCTCAGATTAGATTAGATACTGCCCCCTTGTTGTGAACCCCGTATGTATTGTTTCCTTGTAAAATAAACCCTTTCCAGAAAGCACGTACTTACCTTCCGATATAAGGCTGCGGCCGATCTGCGACTTTGAGACAGAGTTGTGATGCCTTTACCAATTGAGCTAACCTGGTGGAACCTGAGATCAGCCCCGCTTCTGGACTCGAGGTGAGATAAACTGCTTTCTATATCACTGGAGCCATATCGTGGGGCCACATCCCATTCTTTACACTAGCACCCAACGTGTCTTTCTTCCCCTTCTTTACACTGATGGCTAACTTGGGCCTGTATCTTTACACTGGTCGCCCTCGCGTGGAGTTTCTCCTCCTTTCTTACAACATATACGATGTTATAATAATAAAAGCAATTTTTCAAAATTAGCGAACATTTTTTAGTGAATAAACACGTCCCGCTTGCAAGCAACGAACATAAACCCTTACATATAGAAAAAAAGGGTTTTAGATTAAGTTTACTTGAATAATTGGAAATTAGTAAACGAACGAATGATCCCAATATAACATTAATTAATAAAGTAAGGAAAATTATTTATTCCCCACATCCCAGTATGTTCACACTACCAAACAAATATAACATATTTAAATGAATCAACAAAAAAAAACATTTAAATATGGGGAAAACACAATATACATGTAAAACCCTCACAGAATAGAGAATTTTAATTATTTTCTAACTAAATCGATTTTACCGATAATAAGTAATTATTTTAAACACCCGTCCAAATCAGAATTTTGTGGGAGGTAAAATTGTATAAATAAGTCATCGGAATTTGGATTAACCGCAGTTTGCGTGTCGTGGCAGAAGTTTGATGAATCTTACAAGAATGACTACAGCTACAGCAAGGAAATTAGTAATCAAGGAAAGCGTTTTTTTTCATAATCCTATTTAAAATCAGACTTAATCGGAGGTAATTGGTGTCTAGACTGAATACCTAAAAACATTAATTAAAGAAATATTAAGAAGCCCTTCAATATTTTATTGTATTTAGTTTAATTTGTGTCTGTTGTTCCGCATTTTCTAAAATTACGTGAAAACATAATTGTGACTTCTGGAGTTTTCTGGTGAGATGTGATAGGATAGTCATTCATATTGGCGCCTTATCTAAGTGATATTCTTAAGAAATGAATAAAAAATTACTTTGTAATCACCACTTAATTAATATATACATATCAACGTATTTCGAAAGCGACGCTTTCCTCATCAGGAATAATATAAGTATAGACAAATGATAAACAAATATTAAACTTTCCTGGTGAGGAAAGCTTCGCTTTCGAAACATGTGGAAATATATAATAATAAAGTGGTGTTTACAAAGTTATTTTTTAATTTATTTGTTAACAATGACGCTACAAAGCGAATACCAATCTTTTGAAGATATTCCTGACAAAATAATGATTGAAAATGGTTTTAAAATCGATCGTATTTACAGTTATCTCCGCATGCACCCGAAAGATGAACTAAATAATATACCCTTTACTTTTTTTTCTCACAGAATATTATTCGTTTTCCATATAATCTATATTACCTTTGACTGGAGAGTGGTGTTCCGAAAAATCATTGAAATCTGTATGATATTTCGGTATACATGTATTGTTTTATTTTATTTGTTGTAACGTGTATCGTTTCCACTCATAAAAAAAAATATTTTAAAAATATATTTTATACCTGAACAATGTCCCCGTGAATATGTCCGTTAGCCGTGAAGGTGAGGTGGCAGAGGAAGGGCAGTCGGCCCTCTATCGGCTTGCCAAGCTTCAGTTCGTAGGTCTTTCCCACGTCTCCGTAGTAGGTGCGGTTGCATACTGAAACAAAATGTTTTTATTTTTTATATTGAAACCACAAGATAAATATTATAGTCAACTAAATTAATGAATATGGATTGTAATTTTTTAATAAATAAAACACATTTTTCTTATCTCCGTCCGAAAACACTATTACCGTATATATTTTTTTAAAGTTTCAAGTTTTTCAAATTTGATAATGTTATTAAGTTTTGCAACTATTTTTGGTTTTTACCATTTTTTTACAGTATCTCCAACAGAGGAGGCCCTAAGAGAAGTAATTTCCCTCAAGGCCTACATCATCTTCGGGGATGCCGTGTGGAGGGTCTTTTAGAGGATAGGGAGGAGTGAAGCTGGATCTTGAAGAGACCCAGGATCATTCCCCAGCCGAGCTCTTAAACACAAGAACGAGTCGTAGAAGCGACCCGTTCTCATGTGACAAATGTCAACCATGTGCAAATGTTGGGTGCGCGTTTGGCGTTATTGACAGTTATTTCGGCGTTCAAAGCCACGTTCAAACTGAAACGTAAAATACTTGCAGAACTTAATAAAATTATTAAAAATGATTTGCTTAAAAAAAAAAAAAAAACAAAGTTATTACAAGTAATTAAACCATTAACAATAATTAACAATCACCATAAAGTTGATGTAATATCAAATAGTTATAATCCTAGACATAGTAACATAGGACGGTGAGACATTGTGTTTATAATATACCAGGCCAGAAGTTAATCATCTTAGCATCTTATTTTATTAATTGCACAATTGTTGCGAAAATCTTATTTTCGTGTGACTAAATTACTATGAAAAACAGTGTCGCATTTTTGGAACGAACAACATGCATTGCTTGGAGTTTGACATGAATTTCACCGACATCAAAAATATTAATTATTAGTATAATAATTAATATTTTTGTTATGATTGTTCTGGGAATAGTTGGAAGGGGAAATACTATTTAGCGACAATATTTATAAACAATATTTTATTTTATCAATTATTATTTTTATAAACAATAATTATTAATCTAAAACACTCATCCAAATTGAAAAAACCTTCCGAGCAAAGATAAATGTCGCCGGCAGGACTCGAACCCGCACCCTTCTAATGTCCGGTCAGATGCTCTACTGTTGAGCTACGTCGGCTTATCGCAAACCCGCCAAGTTCATCAATATATACTAGTGTTCCATTCAATAATTACTGTTTTTATTATATTTTCACCTGTAAACAACCAACTTTATTAGTATGAGAGAGGCTTGTAACGGCTAAATCCCTCAAATAGATGGCGTCGAGACAAATTATGTCTACCTTTTTCTGGTGAAAATTGCTTTGACTTGTCAAATATTTATTAATTGATAAACTAAAGTTCTTAAAAACTTAAGACAAGATTTTTGTGCATAGCGCAAAGGGTAACAATTATTATTTTTATAAACAATAATTATTAATCTAAAACACTCTTCCAAATTGAAAAAACCTTCCGAGCAAAGATAAATGTCGCCGGCAGGACTCGAACCCGCACCCTTCTAATGTCCGGTTAGATGCTCTACCGTTGAGCTACGTCGGCTTATCGCAAACCCGCCAAGTTAATCAATATATACTAGTGTTCCATTCAATAATTACTGTTTTTATTATATTTTCACCTGTAAACAACCAACTTTATTAGTATGAGAGAGGTTTGTAACGGCTAAATCCCTCAAATAGATGGCGTCGAGACAAATTATGTCTACATTTTATTGGTGAAAATTGCTTTGACTTGTCAAATATTTATTAATTGATAAACTAAAGTTCTTAAAAACTTAAGACAAGATTTTTGTGCATATGCATTTACAGGTGAAAATATAATAAAAAACAGTAATTATTAAAATGGAACACTAGTATATATTGATTAACTTGGCGGGTTTGCAATAAGCCGACGTAGCTCAACGGTAGAGCATCTAACCGGACATTAGAAGGGTGCGGGTTCGAGTCCTGCCGGCGACATTTATCTTTGCTCGGAAGGTTTTTTCAATTTGGATGAGTGTTTTAGATTAATAATTATTGTTTATAAAAATAATAATTGTTACCCTTTGCGCTATGCACAAAAATCTTGTCTTAAGTTTTTAAGAACTTTAGTTTATCAATTAATAAAATATTTATAGTTTAAGCTACACTAACCCCTAAAAACTGTAAGAAAACAGTGTAATACTAATATTAATCGAATTCACAATCACGAACGAACATTTATTTGTAAGGCTCTCGACTACGAATCCGAAGGTTGCGGGTTCAAATCCCGGCGTGCGCAAGTAAAATTTTATTCAATTAATTTGTGTTGTTTCACAATTAATACATTTAAAAATAATATGAAGCATATTTGCGCACGTTCCAGAGTGGAAGATACTCTCAGTATCGCCCTGGTGAAAGATCACCGTTCAGAATTGAAACGTTGCTTGAAATGACTTGTAGCCGTGTTTGGTGACCAGATCTGAATAGCCAGGTATTTCCCCATCTTCCTCGTCCCCTTCTCCTTCCTCTCCCCAATACCTTTAGCCTTACAACATTCCCCATTTGAGGATACCATTTTCTCACTGACTCTAGACGTTTGGGTGCAGTTGGGACTCTTGTGCGGTATTCATATAAAAAAAAAAAAAAAAAACAAAATCCTCCGTAGGTAAGCCTAAATCCGTTATCCCTAACTCCTCTTAAACGGTTCGCATTAAATGTTCAACAAAGAAAAAAAAATCCATTTTTTTGTTGTTTTAAAAGCGGTTATTCAAAAATGACGTGCTATCCCAACGTCAGATTATAAGACTCTGATGCGGTCCATAATTCCGTCCATGTTTCGGTAAACTAATTGAAATATTTTCTTCTGGCGGGCATGTGGGTTTTGTTTGCAGAGGACGGGAACGTGTTAGCCTTTGAATATTTATATGAAAAGGGTTCGGCCGCAATCAATGGTAACCCTTTGATGGTCCATCCATAGGGAAGTGAAGCATAAAACAGGGCGAAACGTAATTTTGAATATGTTCCCGTAAGAAGTTAAGCTCATATTGTTTGCCATCGGCTCATTGTGGCCCGTAATTAGGGTGGCTACCTCCCCGTGTGAAATGGCGCCTGAGCAAATGAATAATAAATAAAAGCATTGTACATATTTTTCGGTTAACGACGGGATGGTAAGCTGTATGGTAGGATATTGATTGAAAGGGTACAAATGAAAACAAAGGATAAAATATGGGATGTGCAAGGCGCATTTATGAGTGGAAGGGGGTGCATGGATCAGATTTTCTCGTTGCGTATGCTCACAGAGAAGTTTCTGGCAAAAAAACAGAAACTGTTCTGTGCTTTTGTAGATCTACAAAAAGCATACGACAGAGTTGACAGAAAAAGTTATGGAAGGTGTTGTCTAAGTATGGTGTGAATACAAATCTTATACAGGCAATCGCATCGCTGTACGAGGGAAGCGTTGCATGTGTTAGGGCAAACGATGACTTTACGGGGTGGTTTGACATCACAAAAGGTGTTAAGCAAGGCTGCGTAATGTCACCGTGGTTATTCAATCTATACATGGATAATTGTATGCAAGAATTGAAAGAGGTGGGCCTGGGCGCGAAAATGAGTAGTCTGCAAGTATGTTGTCTGTTGTATGCTGATGATGCGGTGCTGATTGCTAACAGTATGGAAGATCTACAATCCCTCGTATCTAGGATGAACGAAGTATGTATGAAGAATGAGCTAATGATGAATGTAAGTAAGTCTAAAGTCATGGTGTTTGAAAGAGAGAGTATGAAAACAGTGTGCAATATAGTTGTGAATGATGAATACTTGGAGCAGGTCGATGAGTTTGTGTATTTGGGAAGTATGTTTACGAGAGATGGAAAGACTGATGGGATATTGAAAGAAGGGTGAATGCAGGAAACTCCATTAACGGAGGACTGAACGCGGTTGGCGCAAACAAAAAGTTGTCCAAGGAAGCGAAGCTAGCAGTCCACAATGGAGCGCTGATACCAACCTTGATGTATGGCAGTGAGGCATGGAACTGGCAGAGGAAGGATGAAAGTAGACTTAATGCTGTAGAAATGAGATCTCTGAGACGAATGTGTGGTAAAACCATGTATGATCGAGTGAAAAATGTTGAGATTCGTAAAGAATGCAAGGCTGATGTAAGCGTAGTGAGAAAGATTAAGAAAGGGACGCTTAGATGGTTTGGGCATGTAGAGCGAATGAACGAAGAAAGGAGTGTAAGGAGAATATATGACGCGAATGTGAATGGAAGAAGAGGCCGGGGACGCCCGAGGAAGACATGGCACGATCAAGTGAATCAAATACTCGAGTCGGGCCATGTCAGAAGTCGGAATAACAGAAGAGAATGTATGAGGCGTTGTATGAATGTGAATGAAGCAAGAAGTGTATGCCAAGATCGAGTTGTTTGGCGGTCCATCCTCTCTGCCTACCCCTGCGGGGAAACGGCGTGATGGTTAGTTAGTTAGTTAGTTTAACGACGGGATAAAAATGTATTAAAAATTTCTCTTCTTTCAGACCATGACCGTTACCAGATCAAAACAAGTCCGAGAAAAATTGTTCCAGTAAAATCACTATTGAGTTTGTTGTTTCGGTCCTGCCGCTTATAATGTTATTGCGATATTAAATCATATTAATACGAGATAATGTTTTTGTTCGATGAGTCTCTTATGAGAATGAGGTAGAGATTTATGCGAAAATATTAGAGATGTGTAAAAACATCACAAGTATACGAGCACTGCACTAAACAGTGTGACAACCTGGGGCGCTATTCCCGCTCTTTTTAAGGAAGATTCCTTACGTTTTTCCTTAGGGTTAAAGACTTCTTGATTAACTGCGGAATTCCGGTGAGACACAAATACACAAATGAAATATCTTCATGTGACTTTGAACTAAAACTTTTAAAAACAATTACATTATGTTATAATTCATTTTAATAGTTGTTTTTTTTAAAAACCATAAGTAAGCTTTTTAGCGAAGAATTACGTTTTGTAAAAAGGCACCTACCTCATTAGGGAGTAATGACTTTTTTTTGTCTCTAGTTCTAAAAGTGACATTTGAATTTTCACTTGACGTGAATTGTCAAAGATGCCAACATCTATATAATGTTTAAAAATGTTTACTAGCTAATTACATATAAAGTAAATAATAACGTAATTGCTAAAATACTTAATTTTGAGTTTTTCTCTTGTTAAAACATCGCAAATATTGACATTTTTAATGAATATTGCTCGCTGAATTCAACTGACAACTGTCATCCGAAAGAACCGGAACCGCAGTTAAGTAAGAAGGCTTTAACTCTAAGGAAAAATTTAAGGAATCTTCTTTAAAAAGAACGGGAATAGCGCCCCTGGTCTTAAATAAATTAATACGAACTATCATAAAGGAAGAACTGAATATGATAAAGTTCAACTGTTTAATACTGTACCTAAAAATCTAAAAATGAACACTAATATCTTAAACATGTATCAATAAACCAATATATCAGATCGACTAACAAAATATGCAAAATGTACAAATTACGTAAATGCTAAATGTATGTATTCGTGAAAATCGCATGCATAAATAAAAGACTAAAAAAAATTACCTTTTTGTATAGATTATGGGAAAAACAAAAAATAAACAAACAAAAAATTACGCTTTTTTAAAGGCTTTGTTTCAATTTTATGTGTATTTTTTTTTTTACTGTGATACATCGGGCATAACCGTTAGTAATTAAATAAAATAATATTTATTTTACTATGGTTAATGGACGAAATACGATCATTTAAAAAAAAACAATAACCTGCTTATGTCACTAATCACACACCAGCTCGCCGACACTTTGAAAAGATTGCGTAACAACTGGTTATTGTTTATAATATTATTTGAAAAGTTTCCACTGGTGGCAGTTAAGGAAACTAAATCGTATAGGCTGATATGTAGATGACTTACAGTGGGCGCCGAGTGACTAGAATTTACCAAATCGAATATACACTTTTTAGTCGTTTGTAGCAGACCGTCTGCAATGGGCAGTGTTCAAATATTGACTTTTCCATTTTGTAACTTTTGTGTTTAGCTCGCACAGATGGCATAGTGTGCATCACGTGGTCAGGTTTGTCAGGTTGTCCGTCTGAGGTCTGAAATCCGTATGAACGAAAATATCTAATATTTACGTTTTTTTTATATGAATACCACACAAGAGTCCCAACTGCTCCCAACCGTCTGGAGCCAGTGATACTATGGCATGCCCAATTGGGGAATGTTATGAGGCTGACGGTATTGGTGAGGAAAAGGAGAAGGGGAAGAGGAAAGTAGGGAATACCTGGCTATTCAGAGCTGGTCATCAAACACGGCTAAAAGCCATTTCAAGCAACGTTTCAATTTTGAATGGTGGTCTTTCACCAGGGCGATACTGAGAGTAGCTTCCACTCTGGAACGTGCGCAAATATACTATATATTATGTTTAAAAGAATTAATTGCGAAACAGCCCAAATTAATTAAAAAGAATTTACTTGTGCCTGCCGGGATTTGAACCCGCGACCTTCGGATTCGTAGTCGAGAGCCTTACCCCTCGACCACATGCACATATTAAAAATTGAGCACAAAATAATGACTAAGGCATTATTGTTTAGTGTATTTACCTAAATAGGACAATAATTCCGATTGTCAAAAAGATTTTATGTTAAGCAAACTTGAAAACGCTTCAAATGTCTATATTTAGAGGTGGCATTTAATTCTATCAGCCTTGTACATCAATTATAGCGGACCGAGAATCATTTTCCATTTTAAGCCGGCAGAAATTTGATAATTCCCAACGCAATTAGGAATGGCAGATTATTTATCAGATTATGCCTTCACTTGGTTCACGCCGACAGGTTTAGAATTATTTAGAAATGACTTATTTATTTATTTATTGTATAATATACGCCCTAAATGGGCTTTTACATATAAAGTTAGTTATAATAAACAGGTGCAAAACACACCACAGTAGGTACATAGATAATATATCGAACAAATACAGGAATAACATAGTGCAAGTACCATTCCAAGTATCACGTGGGTAAATATTTCCAGTTGGGAAAAATACAAAATAATGTGTTCAGTTTTTAATATTCTCAACAAATAGTTATAAATATTGTCTGAATCGTGTTATAATTTTAAACATAGCAGGGTCAATTCTTCTTTAATATTTACGTGTTTTAATTTAAATAAAGTAAAAAAGCATGTGCACTATTCTGTATTTTCACATATTCAACATATTTCTATTTAAGAACCTAAAAGCATTTTTCTTTAAAAAAAAAAGAGCGTTTCTTTTTGTTTTGTTTTGTTTTGTTTTGTTTTGTTTTGTTTTGCTTGTTTGTTTGTTTGTTTGTTTGTTTGTTTGTTTGTTTGTTTGTTTGTTTGTTTGTTTGTTTGTTTGTTTGTTTTTTGTTTTTTGTTTTGTTTTGTTTTGTTTATTTATTTTTTTTTTTTTTTAATACTTGCAGAACTTAATAATAACATTATTAAATTTGATTTATATTAAATTTTTAAAAAATTAAATGCTGTTCTACGAATTAAACACAAAACAATTAATAAGAGTGTTTCTATTGAGCTCCAGCTGGAAATATTAAATTTACCCGAATAGTTAAAGTGCAAAATTTAATTTCTATCTGATATAATATGTATATTTGCAGGAAGCATTTATTAAGAGGAACGGCTGCGCTGCCTGTTTCATATATATCTTAATGTTTTTTTGGTTTTGAGGTCAAAATACCCATCCAAACTGAACGACATATTTTTTTAAAATAAAGGTTTAGTAAATATCTAGTACGGATAAGAAGTATTTTAATTATTTTTGTTTTAAATTATGAAGTATATGCCATGAAAAAAAAACAATTTCATAATTTTAGAGGCAACTTAGAAATTTATTTGCGGGTTTATAGTATTAAAAAAAATATATTATATTTGCTATGTAAATATGATTATGTAAATAAAAATATAAAAACAAAACTATAAAAAAAAATTGAAAAATTTCGGGTCGATATTTTAAATTATGCACGGAAAATTGGAAAACCGTAAATTGGTTGTTTTAATTTAATTTAAAGTCCACCATAATGCTTATTTTAATATATTTTTTTCTAAATTTTATACTTCATTATGTTTTCAAAGGAGACGGGGTAAAACTTTTTTTTTAATCACTGTTACCCCCCAAATAATTGTTAAAGGTGCCTCTAAAATCACGAAAAATCCATTCCTTTAATGGTCTATATTTCATAATGTAAAACAAAAATAAATAAATTACTTCTAATCCTTAATAGATATTTACTATACTTTTTGAAGAAAAAAAATCATTAGGTTTAGATGAGTATTTTGGCCTCAAATCCAAAATTAAGTTTTATCTGAAACAGGCCTCAGCAGTTCCTCTTAAGCCGTGTACTTGCATTACAATTAATGATTAATTCACCTGTATTATTCACTAATGAAAATAAGTATACCTTACGATCTCATTACCTAATACCAATTAGAGAAAAAAATACAACAATATTAAAACAAAACTGCCACTTAGGCAATTTTTTTATCCATATTTATATAATAATAATATTATTTGTATTAAAATTAACATTTTTTAATGCGAAAGCAAAGACGATGTATCACATTATGTCAATCCTTGTTTTAACATTATCGAAGATTGAACGAGACCCTATCTGAGTTTATCTCATCACAAGATCTTTATTAATTGTACCCAACTGGAGTAAGTTAACGATTACATTCATCTTGGACAACAGATATCCATAAATTAATGGCTTTGGATGAATGAAATTGGACGGAAAACAAGGCAAGGGTGTTATTTCTCAGGATTCAGAAAATTACTAATGCCAACTCAACAGATTCTATGAAAATAGTAGTGAAATGCTTTACAAATGACATTAAAAATACATGTTTTTATCAATATACCCCTAGAAGTTTTCTTTGAAAATTCTGCATGAGTTGAACATAAAAAACACAATTTCTCTCATTCTATTAATCACTATCTGAAGTACTCAGCGTTTCCCGGTAGCATATACGGTTTGGAGTAAAATTTTAATGATGTATTAACCCTACCCCTACCCCTACCCGGAAATTATTCTCTTATTTTGAAATCAAGTGGGCCAAATTTCATTAAGAAATACCAACATTCTGCAGTCAGGAATACGACAGTAGGGTGGGGATCTTTTTCAAAATCTCACGTATACAGTGAACTTCCTCTTGTTTTGAAGGTCAAGTGTGCAAAATTTCATCAAACTTTGAATAAAACTGTAGAATTGTATACAAAACAAACACACACTGCCAGCCCGGGACATTCTTCTTTATATAATAGAAAGAAGAAGATAGAAGATTTACCGAATAAAAGGTGATCATTCGAAATATTTTAAAAGTATAATTTTTTTTTCTTGAACATCATTATTAAATTTCCTTGAAACTGATAATTCGTGTTGGAATTCCATTATAATAATTGATTAAAATAAATTTAAAACTGTCAGGTCATAAAATAAAAAAGGGAAAAAAGTTTTAAAATTGTTTTACTAAATTATTAATATTATGATAGATTTTATAATGTCTCTACAATTTATTCCAAAATAAATGACCTTACAAAATACTGACGGTACGAAGATGCAGACATACATAATACATATTTTTAATTTTTACCCTTTAGTCATTGATTAAGAGCATAGTAAACATAAAATGTTAACCGAAAAATATACGAAAGTATCTAGTTACTGAATACCTAATTGCCGAACTCACAGAAATGAATATGGCAGACAAATATATATTTTTGTACTTAGATATTAACAATAAATCAATCTGACAGCCTCCATGGTCGAGGGGAAAGGCTCTCGACTACGAATCCGAAGGTCGCGGGTTCGAATCCCGGCGTGCGCAAGTACATTTTATTTAATTAATTTGTGCAGTCGAGAGCCTTACCCCTAGACCACGGAGGCCGTCAAGACTTAGAAACAGTGAATAACTGCATATATCTAGGATCGTCTATAAGTGACGAAGACGGTTGTAAAACAGAAGTGAAAAGAAGATTTGCGTGACAAAAGATGCCACGAGCAAAATAAAAAATATATGGAATGATAGAGGCATACCGAAGACCACCGAGATGAGACTCGTTCGGATGCTGATTCTCCTTATATTTATTTACAGAGTGAAAAAATGGACACTCTGAGCCGGCGAAAGGAAGCGGATAGACGACCTCGAATGTAGTGCTCGAGGAAAATGCTCAGGATTCCATAGCACAGCCAGGCGCACAAATGCATCAATTCTGGAAGAGCTTGGCATACATAATAGGCTATCAACTGTCTGCCTATAGCGTATCCTCAGATTATTTGGGCATGTTGCTCGCCAAACCGACAACTCCAACTTGGAGAAGCTCATGGTCACTGGAGAAGTGAAAGGCAGGAGAAGCAGAGGTAACTGATACGTTGGAGTGACCAAATTTCGCAGGCGTCCGGAACGTGGGTGTCCGCAGTTCTCCACACAGCGCGGGATCGCGAAGAGTGGAGGAACCTTGTACACCAGAGAGATTGGAGTGGGGGTCACGATCCTCAGCAATGAGGAAGCGACTCAAGATGAAGACCGATTCAGATATAACTTTCTAAGAAAACCACTGACTTATGATAAAGTAATAAACCGCTTATTAAGTAATCGTGTTAAAATCTTATCTTAGCTTCTACAACCTTCAGTACCATGGATAGTTCTAATACATCAATGTACAGTATTTATATAGTCGGGGGTGTTGTCCCTACAAATATGATGGATATTAAAAAATGAACAGACTTCACAAACTTTTTGTTCGATCGTTCGTTAATTCTGTCTTCTCAGCCTTCACAGTTAATTATCTAAATATCTATGTATAATTTTTTTAACTGTAACATAAGTTTATGTGACCTATTGTGTATCATTATATTATACATACCACATAAAGATTGTTTCCGGAGATTGAAATAATAGCATGAACTGAATATTCGTGTATAAGACTAAGGCCGCTCCCTTACGGTTCGGTAAAGAACAAACATTTCACGCGCCGTTGCAGACCCAGCGCAGAAAAGTAAAGATCGCTAAAGTACGGTTAAAGCGTGTAGCGCAGACCATTGTGGGACTTACGCAGGTTCTACAGCGATGCGTGAAATGCTCGTTCCTTACCGGACCGTCAGGGAGCGGGCTTAAACTATTTATTTTTTGTTCAGAAATATGTACAATTTTTAGAAATCGTGTTTGAGAAAGTTGACTGTCTAACTAGGAAGTTTAAGGATAGTCAAATATACAGGTTTAGTTCAAAATAATTTTTTGTACTTAGCATAATAAAAAAATTCATATTTTATTATCGTACGTACCATTTAAAAAAAAAGTTTTTCATGAAAATACTCTCACAAGTATTTTGTCACCATTATTCCTCTGAAAGTAATAATACGAGGATTTTTCGACCTTCCGCTTTTCCCTGCAGTATATTTTCTGTGGGTATTTTTGCTTTATTTTTAACATAAGCAATGGGATTTTCTTTATAAACAGACCCGAATAAGGTCTTACAACTTTTAGCACTGAAATAAAAGGGCCAGCATTGGGTTAGATTTAGGACATTGACAAATCCGGTCCAAAAGTAATCCCATCGATTCCTGCCCACATTTGTATGTCTAGGATCAAACCTGGCTTGGGGGTTTTAAAGGGATTATTACTTGTTTCCGAATGTTTTTTAGTATCGAATTCCACGACTTCTATTTATTTTGAAATTATTTTACTAAAGAAGTATGTTATGTTCGGACTCTTTCTCTCTGTTATTATGTCAGATTTCTATGTCATGCTATCTCATTTTTTGTTTGTTCTATGTTATGTTCTGTCTTGTTCTATTTTGTATGTATAAACACACACTATGTATTTTTGATCAGTTTAATTTTTGTACCCTGAAGATGCTTAAATTCTCGTGGTTATAAACAAAGTAATTGTTTTATTTTTATAAAATAATATAAATATATTACCTACTACGAAGCTTCTACATGATTCTTCTGTATGATTTTATTTGCATGACCTGGTGAATCTGATTAATTATCAAGTACTCAATAAATACAACACGAAACTCCATTTTCCATTTCTGGTATTTGCTTCTCCTACTAATGTTATTGCACCGTGTGGGAATCAAAATTGCTTTATTGATATATTCAATGTTAGTAACATTACTTCCTTTAAAAGGATCTACTTGATCTGCAATAATCCTTAACTGGTATTTTAAGGATTGTTGCATAATAGATAACTTATTATGTGGTAACGTTCTTTATATTCTTTTGTATATCTATGTATATGCCCAATGTGCACCTAAACCAAACACGTGTTGAAAATATCTGGGAGACAAATGGAAAAGTGATAACTTCCATCACATAAACCTCGGAGGTGGGTTCCTACATAAGACGTTTTGCAAAATTTGTCTTTCAAACACCCCTATTTATTTAGTATGTAGGATACGTAAAACACCTTGTTATGTTGTTTAAGTCCAATTTTAATTCTGGTATGTTCAGAGTTGTGTTCAAATATGAGTATTACGTCCTACGGTGAAACTCGAACTCCGCAGCTGTTCATACGTAGTGTGGGGTGAATAGTAAACTAGGTGGGGTGGAGCGGGGGAGGTAGCAGGCTGACTGGGGGAGGGATAAACTAGGGGGGAAACGGGAAACAGATCTGTGAAAGAGGATTTCGGGGAATCTGCAGATCCCTGCGATTAAGAAAAAATAAAATTATAAGACCTAATTGTTGTTTTTTTTTTACGCAAATAAAGAGATTTAAAAATTACTGAAGAAAACAACAAGTCGGAGAAGGAGATCAAAAGTTTATCTGAGAAGTCTCAAAATAAAAACGAAAAACGGTTTACGTTAGGAATTACTCATTTACAGTTTGAAAAGGTTTGCATTTATAAATTACATTCAAAAAAGGAAATTTTTCAGTTTAAATTGATAAGTAAAGAGATATGAAAAATAAAAAAGTTTTATAATAAGCCAAATGTAATGTACTACCTTATAAAATTAGCCAAAAGTATCCACTCGAATAAAAACACATTTTTTATTTAAGCTTAGGAATACAAAAATGTTATTCATTTCCTTCCGAGGCGCATTCTTCGCTGAGGTATGAAATGTTTAAATTCTCCTTTTAAATTCCATCTCTGCAAAAATAATTAAAAAAAGGAGACCTATTGGCCTTCTGGGCTTGGGAGAAAAACAGCCCTAATACTTTGCGGAGTTTTTAATTACGTTTTCATAAGTTTTCGCATACATAATCGTAAATCTCATTTATTCGCGGAGATTTCGATATAAAGTAACGCCAAGGGCAGCTATATCTATATAGAAAGAGAATAAAAAAATGTCCACAAACTTGTTTGAGAATGCAAATTATATTCTAACAACAATCATATCTCATTTAACTCCAAGGCCCCGGCTCGGGGGTCTCGGGCGCTCAGGGGGGCTCAGAGGCTCACGGGGGCTCCGGCTGTTCAAGTTTATTCAAATTCTTTTCCCTGAAATGGAAATCCAGCGCTACTTCGGACGTGAATATTTAATAGACTTTAAGATGGGAAATTCTGTTTGTAGGCTTCCGTGGTATGAAATATTCATATCGATATTTTGAAATATAGAACGTCAATTCAGTGAAAAACTTCAAGACTTAAAGATATTCAGATAAACAAGATATAATACATGTAACTTGTCTAAGCGTATATTTCAAAGTATCTATTAAATACAGCGGAGAGTTTCCTCGTTGAAAAAACTAACAAGATGTCTGAAAGTCGAGATCGCTCCTTTGAATGGCGCCCACACTTGAATTGCTGAAAGTTTTCTTAATTAATGTAAAAGTTATCCCCTCATGATGCAGCCCGCCCTCCCTCTGCCTCCACAGCCACCGCCCGACCCTCAGAGCCGTGGGGACAAAGCGGTGTTTGTGAGTCTAAGGAAAGAGATTCAAATAAACGCTTCAAGGAGCACGACCAAAGTTTCCTTTCATCCCCGACCCGGGGGAATCCCATTAAAAATGTTGAATAATTTGGCGGGAATCACGCAAAGGATGTGAGACGTCTTTAGCAGATTTGGAGCGCGCGAACGCCCGATTAACGATCGATTCAATACTCGGTAATTTCGTTCAAGCAACTTTCTCAAAGTGCAAAGAGGCCTTGAGTAGGTGATTGAAACAACTTTGAATGAATATTATTAAAATTATTTGAAAGCCTTCCCCAATTGTTCCCTCTCATACTTTTGAACTTCCATAATTGATCGTTCACGTTATATTTTTACCTCGTTTATCTTTATTGAGAAACGTCGGCGATGAATTCTATTCAAAAATTACAATTAATATTTCTCCAAAGACAATATTATAGTCCCTAGGCTATTTTGAAGTAATTTGTTCTATGCTCTATTGGACCAGAACAAAATGAAAACTTTTTTACAAAGTTAAGAAAATAGGTCAATTTGAATATATTGGTGTGGGCGTCTACGAGTTTATTACTACATGTAATATATTGTCAAAATTTTACTTTTCCATAATCATTTTCTAGATCTAGATAATATTCACCGCTTCCCGTACTGTAACTTGTTAACTTGCTCGACTCAAATGGTATATTAAATAACGTTGTATTTTTATATAACGTATTTCTAACATAACATTGCATCTGTATAAAAGAATCCATTCTTAAATAATTATTATTCCTAAGTTAATAAGTTTTTTTTAACTCGGCTGAAACGAGAGCATTATTTATTATGTGTGAAATTTATAGGTGTAACATGAACACAGTTTTGAAACTAATCTCATATTGGGAAAACCCAACAATCTGGAAAGTTTTACCTCATTTTACTGAATCTTAAAGGACTAATTTTTCACAGCCTTCGTCGTCTTGTTTAACCCGTGAAGTCGTGTCCTTTATACTTCTATACTGTGTAATACTGAAAACAATCCTCAGGTTTCACCAATGTTTGTAATTTTCTAGTTCTAATGGAAACCATTTTTTTATATGGAATAAAAATTGAGAATAATTAAAAACTTATTTACGGAGGTTTTGGAAAATACATGTTAATACAAAATAATATGTTTTTATGTGGGTCGTGTAAATTGTGTTGCGTTGTGTTTGGTTTGGTGTTATGTACATAATAATGTATTAAGTTCTAAAAAAAATGTGTTCCTTTTGTTTTTATCCAGATTGAACAATTTTGTTTGAATTTATTTGTTGGTGTATTTTATACGTGTTGTTTCAGCGAGATAGGCTTGTAGTTATGAATGTGCGTGGTGGTATATTATTAAGGAAACGTTAAATTTTACCTGTACAGTATCGCGGCTCATCACTCCCGTCTCCGCAGTCGTCGTTCCCGTCGCAGTAGCGGTCCAGGCGCACGCACCGCCCGCTGCGGCAGGGGTACTCGGAGATGCGACAGGCGGTGGCCGCGGCGGCGAGGTGCGCGCCCAGCAGCGCGGCCAGCGAGGCGGCCAGCAGCGCGGCCAGCAGCGCCGCTCGCGCCCGCAGCGCCGCCCGCACCCGCGGCGCGGTCATGGCGGGACCGGTCGCGGTGTGCGCGCGAGGACTGCAGACTGCCGGGCCGGGTTAGTCCGCACCGTGTTTCTGGAAAACAAAACAAAAACCCCTAATTATAATACCAGCTGATTAATTAAAAGCACCGTTCTTTTATCGAAATTTAAATAAAAAACAAATTCCCTCTATGCTAGGGATGTTTCTGTGTTATTGCGAATGAAGTTAAGTTGAAATATGGATTATAGAGATATTACATAGTTTGTGTGAAATTTAAAAAATGGTACAATAATTAAGAAATAGAAAAACTTGAAAGAACTAGAATAATGAAGGTATTAAATAATTTCAAGATTTAAACAGTTAAAGTAATTAAAACCGTTTAAATAATAAAACAAACTAAAAAAATGTGAAAATAAATAAAAGAATCAAAATTATTTTAATTAAAGAATTTTAACATAATTGAAGTAATTAAGAATTTAAAGAATTAAAAGATTAGGGAAAATTTAATAAAATTAAAAGACTTACAATTAATCAATTAAATCAATTAAATTAATTAAAAGAAGTAAGAGAACAAATAGTAATATAAGTTTTTTTTTCAATTAAAGGAATTGAAAGAATTAGAAGAAATAGAAGAAAAAAGTATTCATCGATAATTCAAGCAATTGTAAATCTATAAACTATATAGACTGACAATTTCACCAGCAGCTGAAAAGATGAAATACCTGAATAGTATTATTGGGGTTTTCTATTACAGCTCGGCTGTGCAGGCGCTGTAGGGTGTGCAATATGCATTATACAATCATGGCCAGCCACATTTGAGGAATGAAGTACATTTACTCAATATGTATTTGTCAAAACAATAATACAGAGAGAACAAAAATCTTGACACGGTCCTTCCTGGAGACCAGAGGCCCGGTGTCTCATGAGGGGGGTAATGCGGTATATTTAGCATTTGGAAGCGCTGCAGTAGCGCAGGAGCCCAAATAATGTAATTTATTTTATATGGCTGCATCCGTACTCGTATATTAACTTAATTATTTCTGGTACCTATGTGACACTTCATTTCTAATGACTGATTTTGTCACATGTACTTAGTCATTTTAATCATCTTCATTATTTTACATGTGTTGAGTGCTGGTCCAAATAAAAGGGTATTGCAAAAAATCGTCTTCACATGAGACGCCGACAAAGGTTGAAAGATCTCTCAGCCTAGGTAACAAAAATTTTCATGATACTGAAATTCTGTTGTCCAGTTCCTGCGTAATTTAGCTTTCATAGTCGCTCTATCATACGTTATAAAAAATATAAAAAAGTATACATTGATGTTTTGAATAGCTACGGCAATCGATAATCTCGCATGTCTCACTCGAAGCCTTATTCATAATCATCTAGTACGATACCTTTTCAGATCTACAGACCTATCAATTTACCAATAATATCAAGTTTGAATCGTGACAAACTAATTCATAGATCCGCTTTGATAATATTATGACCACATTTAGCTATAGCGGAAATACATTTGTTTGTTCAAAGTGCCCACAATCACCCCTTGAATATATTCCCATTTTAGTTGGAGTTTGCATTGTCATGTAATAATATTGTCATCTCCGAATGACGCCCAACATTACCGCCTCCCGCCCGGTCGAGCACACATCGTAAAGCATTATCATTTATCTGCAGATCAATCAGAGTCATACATTCATGGCATTTGATTAATTCATAAGTGTCGTGCCATCAGTGAACAGGTCAGAAGTTAAAAACATGAAAAGTTTTGCGATCGTCAATAAAAGATATACAATAAGGGTGGAAAAACCCGAGTTACCTAAAGCAAAAAAAATCAAATGTGATACAGATTCAGTAGCTTTCCGGTTGAATCACGAGTTTCCGAACACTCACACTATTGTCACATTATCCGTGGGATACTTTTTGGAACGCATAAAATTTTATAAAAAGGTAAAAATATTACTAGTATGCTTATATTGCTTTAGAATGTTCCTGTAAACATCTCAATCTTCATTGCGTCAATCTTTCACAAAAGCATATTGATGATTTTGTGAAAGATTGACTTATTAATTATTGAAACGAAACGTTTTTTAAAATGTACTGTTATATTGGTAAATACTTTTGTCTCTAGCACTGGGCCATTCACACTTCTGTTCTTCTCTAGCTATATTCTTAACTAAGTGATTTACGCAGTTTGTAGAAAGAAAAAAAAAACAGAGTCTGTGGACCGTAATTTAGGTAGCCGACGATATATTTTTTAGGCATGAGACTAAAAATACGGTCTATAAACAATATTTTCAGTAAATCTCGAAGGAATCATAAATTTTCACGAAGCATGTAATTTTTTTAATGTTACTTGTTTTCAATATCCCAATTCACTTCCCACAAGTTTGTTTGAAAAATTACCGCGATAATTTTTATCGGGTGTTTTCGGGTTCCTCGGGAATTGACGTTGTCGATACTTTCTGTTTTCTCTGCTGATTGGATTCTCCGGAAATTGGAGAAATGTTTCATGCTACGTTTCAGGCTTTTGCCCCTACGTATATTAATTTCTTTTTTTTTAATCTCAAACTCAACTTAAATAGAACAAGCTGCAAACGACTATGGAACTTCACTGAAAATAATATTACTATGTAAATGTATTCTAATGCTCGTAGAATGGTAAATGTTGCACGGGAAACTATTTTAACAAACTGCTGGAAAACAACTCAAAAAACGTAGGTTAAATAATTGTTGCTACGCTGTCTTAATATTGTACCTATATAACCAGGGCCGGTTCCACAACATCCTCCGTATACCGTCATTATTGTAATATATTAGTGGGTAATGTAAAGCAAACAACAATAATAAAATGCCTAATATATTTTAATTATATTTAAACATCTTATTGTATGAAGCTGCATTATTGTTTTTCAATAAACACCGATTTATCGACACTGAAACTGAAACTGAATAACATTTGCATAAATGATCTGGAAGAACTTTACAACTAACCTTTAATAATATTGTCATATCCATGGTTCTGTATTTTTTTAAACCTACCTCACATTCATGATAATGGTTGCTCTGTTGTAAGAAAAACACAAAAAATTAATAAAACTGTAAACACAACTTTACTTCGTTAAATCTAAGTTATCGGTTTCTGTTTCATCTATTTCCGTCTTTTTGGACCAGTTATAAGAGACTGGGAATTTCATTTTCGATATTTTTGTTTATAATATACATAAATTTCGCATGATTAAAAAATAACCCGCAAAAATATTTCTTTAAACCAGTTCCAAAATCTAGTGACCCAAAAGTCACCGGGATAATATAATAGTGACAAGAATACTGATTAAACTTTTATTAACAATATCAAAGCCCACTGATTTGTTCTTTGCTAAGTTAGGCGAAATTTTATCGCAAAGCACACGAAAATAACTATTTAACGTATTTAATCTCTATTACATGTGTTTGACGGTATGTTGTGTATTGTGTATACTTTAACCAAGCGCTTTCGTTAAAGATTGTCGCGGAGATGTTAATAAAAGACGGGTCACCATTTGATTAATTTATTTCTCAACGCGTACTAGATAATCCGACTATATGGCCGACTAACAATTATGCAATTCCTATAAAAAAATCGTGACAATAAACTTTTTCCATACATTTTTCGAAAATCATTGGGTGCACACTTGGCGCCTTAGCCAAGAGACATGTTGACATGTTGCCAGCGCAATACACATAATCCCAAGTTATGGGTTTTTGAAGGATTTAGGGATTATTTTGAGTAAATTAAATACCTTCTTTATTTTCACGACGCCCCTTCATAGATTGCGCCTATGATTTTAGCACAGTATGAAGGTATGGCAGATCCGGCGCTACATATAACGACACATTCAATTTGGACACTTCTTGGTCATGTATGCGCGCTTTCAAACTCGACGTTGGTAGTATTAAATCGTACCACTACAAGTAAACGTGAATTAAGGTATCTTTGGATATCTGCATTGGGTGTGTGTTTCGACGTTTTGTTGCAAGAACTGTCATAGAAAATATAACTGGAAGTATGTACATAAATACATCAGATGCAATAAGTTCATAAGTTATTTAATGGTCACAAAATACTCAATGTGTTTAGTAAGAATAATGCTTCATCAATAATGGGAATACTTTTATTGTATGTTTGAATCATTAAAGAGAAAGGCTGCGTGGCCCGTTTCACACAAAATTTATTTTTGGATTTGAGGCCAAAATACTAACCTAAACCTAATGATTTTTCTATCAAAAAGTATAGTAAGTATCTAGTACCGATGAGAATTAATTTTTTTGTTTGAATTGATTTTTCGCGATTTTAGAGGCACCTTTAACAATTATTTGGGGTCTAACGGTGATTTAAAAAAGTTTTTCCCCGTCTCCTTTGAAAATATAATGAAATATAAAATATATTGATAAAAAAATATATTACAATAAGCCATGGTGGACTTTAAATTAATTTAAAATCGACGAATTTACTGTGGAACACAAATTTGCCGTACATAATTTAAAATATCGACCCGAAAAAAGTTTTTGTTTTTAAATTTTTATATACGTAATCATATTTACATAGCAACTACGATATATATTTTTAAATGTATTAAACCCACAAATAATTTTCTAAATTGCCTCCAAAATTATGGAAACTTTTTTTCTTTTAATGGCATATACTTCATAATTTAAAACAAAAATAAATAAAATACTTCTCATCCGTACTAGATATTTACTAAACATTTCATTTAAAAATATACATCATTCAGTTGGGATGGGTATTTTGGCCTCAAATTCAAAATTAAGTTATCTATGAAACAGGCAGCGAGCCGTTCCTCTTAACGCCTTTCGGCTTTTACATAGAATATCATTTATAAGACAGCCTATAATACGAAAAATATGTAAGTAATAGAGAACCCTTATGAGCGTGTATAGTAACAAAGATAAATTTCAAGAATATCTGTAAATAACGTAACAAGAATGCGCGTCCATTGAATTAATATAAAAATTTGTACTGATGAAAGAAAAACATAAAAAATATTATTTAAATTAAATTAAATTAACGATATTTAAAAATAATGGTTTATAATATTTCTGTACATCATAAATTTGTTTGATTACTAAATACATCATTAAAATAGGTAGAGATATACAAGTATACTTAATATTTCCTAGTAAGTAATAAATTTACAGAAAAATGTGTTCTAAATACTATGAACACGCGACAAAACAAAGCGGCATTTAAATAGGATGGTGAATATCGTTAAATAAACATAGTTGACGTGAATTTCTAATTCTGTTATTTTCATAAAGGAAACACGTGATGTAATTTAAACATGAAAATTATTTATTTTTGGTGAGTGGAGTTTTTGACGGGAAGGGCACTAGGTTTCCCATTTGATATACAAGAGAGATTACATGCTAAAACACATCCCGTGCCTGTCATATCAGAATTGTAAAGGTTCACAATGTACACGTGTACATTGTACGAACTAACCCTATGTTCACCGTAAATACGCTGTGGTATATCTGTTAACTTGATTCACAATTCGAGTATATTACACGTGCAATCATACTCAGTTTCTCATTTTACCTCGTTTGCCCATCACTACGTCAGCGATCGTATCAATTCCTATCAATTCATAAATCCGTTTCCATTCCGAAACGTCTTCATCATCATCATTCCACCTTCTTCAGTTTTAGAGTTTAGTGATCAGATCCTTGAAAACGAAAATGTGTCTTGTTTGGAATCTGTTTCAAATAGTTTGTCGCTTTTCTTGTTCAAATATTAATTCTTTTTTTAAAGATATTTATTATGTTCGATTTTTTATTTTTTTATTTATTAATTCATTTTTTGATACACAAACAAGGTACAAAGTTAGAAACATTTTTTTTTAATATTTACTTATATATACCATACATCTGAACACATGTACATAAACCTACGTGTAATGCATATAAAACGAAAAATCTCGCATGGGTAAGGCCAGTGCGTGGGTATACCTGGTATCAGTTAGTGGCAGTACATTAGTATATTTGTATTAATCCATAGATGTTGAAGGTAAGTTAAATAAAAATTCTAAGTAAAATAAAATGAAAAAAACGAAAAGAAAATGGGGAAAATATACAATTATAGCTGGAAAAGGTTGATATCCTTGGTTTTAATCCAGTTTTTTTATAACATTTTTATGTGCTTAAAGACGATATGTTTGGACACTTACATTATGTAGATAGAAAATTATAAATTATAGGAGCAATAAAAAAGCATGGTCTGCGCAAGCATAGTTTTACACAACGGTACTTCTAGTACGTTATTTATTCTGTTACTAAAGAGATTTTCGTTTTTCGGGTACAGTTTTTTTATTGAAAATATATATTTCAGGCACTGTAGACAATATTTTTTCTTATATGTAACAGTTCGGCCTCATGGAATAATTGTATGGAGGGGAAAGTACTTTCTTTATGTAACACTATTTTAGTATTAATTTTTGATGTGTTTCAAGCGGTTTAATGTAAGTATTATAAATTCCCCCCAACCAATTATTCCATAAGATACTGATGATTGCACAGTGCATGGCATACCTTTTTCATTATTTTGATATCAACTATGTTACGGTAATAAGAGCAGGTATGTAAGAACTAAACTTTTTTTAAATTTTATTTATGTAATCGTTTTAGTTTCTATTTTTTTTTATTATTTTTCCCTAATTAAGAAATTCTCGTGTTTAGAGAGGGAGTACTATTATGGTTTATTACACATTTAATTCATTTCAAGAGTACTACCATGAACGTGGATATTCTGGTGTCTGTACAGCAATAAAAAAAAGAATTAAAACGAGTTTTTTAGAAATAAAATGTATTTATATATTGTATGTATATAAACATAAATACAAATGACCTTATAATATAACTCTAAAATTAGTTTCTTGTAAAATGTGTTTTAAGTTTTTTCTTAAAAATTTAATAATTTTTAAGTATATTTTCTTGATAATAATAATAATAATAATACTTGGACGATTTATATAGCGCCGTTTTTGTGAAAAATCACCTCAAGGGCGCCGTACAAATATTACTTGCTAGGGTTTATCTTATTATGTACACATACAGAAAGCATGGTAGGGCAATCCAGATTAAAACTTAATTAAATTTCAATGTTTTGGGCTGAGATGGTATGACTTGAGTAATGATGGCTGCACGCACAGGACACATACCAGATATTAGAAAACACTGCACATTGCATGACATCGAAGTTACTGTTTAAATTCTATTTGTCATTGATATTATATACATTAGAAGGTTATTGACAAAAGAAGAGTAGGTGCCTATTTGAAACATGATTTTATTTGAGATTTTTTGATAATAATTATTTACATTTACGAATAGTAATATTATTTGTTTATTAGGTAACTGAATTAAGCATTTCAATTAAATCTTTGTTGGGGAGGGTGCTGCCATCAAATTGCACTTGAATAATATCTCTACACAAGTAAAATATTTTGTATAACTGCTGAAAACGAGAAAAAAACACCGGCCATGTTTAAAACGCATGATACATCCACTACAGCCGGCAGACCTTCAACTACTACTGATGACAGCGCATCGTGGTACGGTGAACGAAACCCCGTACCCATCTTGCTCACTACCGCATCACTCGGTAAGTTATCAACACACGCAGATACACGTATATAATAACAATTTTTTTCAGATTTTCCACTAAAAAAAATTTCTATTGCGTTCGATAAGTTACTATATATATATATATTTTTTTGCAATACATAATTGTATTGCTGAGGAACACCTAAAATTTAAACTCTCTGTTTAGTGTATTTTCAGAAATATTGAAATTATTAGAGACATATCAAATCAGTTAACAGCAACGTCAAGAAGGGTGAAACAGTTTAAATTGTGGTCGTGAGGTTAAAATGAACGTACCGGTCAGTAGCTGAGTTGGCATCGCGTTTGGGTCTTACTCAGGTCTCGTGAGTTTAATTTCTCGGCTGGCTAAGTCCTCCATTAAAACACAAGCAAAATCTTCCACTTACTGTGATGGTAGTAGGAGATTTTCAAATACTGTCAGGTTATTCGTAACCAGGGAATATTTGCCTTTCTTTAATTTTTTTTTTTTTTTTAGTATTAACTGCAACTTTTATAATTTTCCAAACGCATTTACGTTAATCATTGAAGAAGATAATATTAACACATCCCAAATGAACCACTAAACCGAAAAAACAACAGAAATTAAAAAGATTTCAGTCGCATCTAAGACTCGAACCCAGGACTTCTACCTATCCGGGGTAACCGCTTAACCAACTTAGCTAATGAGACCAGTTCAATTTACGCCATTTACACCGATATCATACTTCAAGTTGAAGACTTGTTAATATTATCCTCCATTTTTATAAATCCCCGGATAGCAGCCAATAATATGTTTTTTCGGTTTCGTGGTTCATTTGGGATGTGTTCATATTATCTTCTTCAATGATTAAATATTACAATGAGGTTTACAAACTTCAATAAGTCATTAAAAATAAATTGAGCATTTAAGTTATTTATGGTATAGCTAATGCATTTCATTTTCTGATAACAGCGACTTCATTATATTATGATAACAGCGACTTCATTATATTATAATAACAGCAACTTCATTATTATATTTTGATAACAGCCACTTTATTATATGTTATTTTAATAACAGCGACTTCATTAAATTATGATAACAGCGAATTATATGAAAACAGCGACTTCATTATATTATAATAACAGCAAATTCATTATTATGTTATGATAACAACGACTCCATTTTATCATAATAACAGCAAATTCATTACTATATTATGATAACAGCGACTTCATTATATTATGATAACAGCTACTTCATTATATTATAAGAGCAGTAACTTCATTATTAAATTGTAATAACAGCGTCTTCATTATATTATGATAACAGCGACTTCATTATATTATGATAACAGCAACATCATTCTATAATGATTGATCTTTTTACCCCGGTGATGTACTTAAAACTAAGAAAATCTCATCACTCTGCGATAGGTGTATAAATATACAGATTATTTCAATGTTTTTTTTTCTACCTAGCTCATAGAAATATGGCAAAAACTCAGTCGGTACTATTGTTTCATAGTACATTCATATAAACGAAGTATTGAATTCTGTATTCTAAACATAAACTTTAACCTTAAGGCTTGTACATTCCTAATCAGTTTTGCTCAAACATAATCATAAATTGCCTTGTTTCTAACCCATTTCACATTACATAACTATGTAAATTTATTATATCTAACTTATCATATTTAATGGAATATACCGTTTATGTCCAAATAAATAAATAAATGAAATAGTATTATTTTTATGTACCCCCTACAAAATATTTGTGTTAACTGCATCTTATAAGCCTAAATAACCCTTTAACGGTATTCTATTAATAACTATCATCATAGAAAAGCAACCGATATGAACTGTTTGTAAATTACTTCATCAATAATCGCAAATTCGATTTATGGTATTATTTTTAATTAAATTATAAAAATTATTCTGTTTAATCGCCTATTCAATAAGTAAATATCTTTAACATCTTTCGAAATCAATGGTTCCCTGGTCAGAATACAATTTATACAATGGTGTGTCAGACGAATGTTACTCACAAGAAAACTGTTATTAGGGGGCAGCTGATTCCTATCTGCGGAGAAGTAGGAGGGGAGAAAACACGTCTTTAAAACAGATCCGAATTTCACTCCTGAGAGTTAGAGAGAGTACAAAATTTTCGTAACGAAGAAGAAGTGAAACAAATTGAAGGTGACTTTGATACAAATAAATATGTTAAACTATTTAAATTCTCTTTCGTACGTTACGACTTGTGCATAATATGTAAGTTTATATGCAGGTTGTATTATACAAGGCAGAAAGTCTTAGCTAAATTAAATTTGAGATTCCAAATATTTGAAGGAATATTTAACTTAATGTCTATTTTCTTAATTTTCTTTTTTTATTAATAAATTATTATCCATATTATTATTATAAATTCAGAGTTTATTACGAGGTGTAAGTAAAACACTTTGACATTTTCATCAAAATTAGCTCGTTAGAAAACGATTTTTTTTTCTTTTTTCATTAGCGACCATATGAATAAACAGGTGAAATACAAAATAAGGTGCAAATATAAAAATATTTACAGAATAAAGTTTAACATACCAAATGGTACACATGCCAGTTATTATTATATTTTGTATCTGTTTGATTTTTTTGTGTTTTTCGTAGTCGTCCTCACCAGGGGGTCCTGTGCTGAGGCGGACTAGAGTTATTTATTTTGATGTTATGTAATTAGGTGAGTCTTCTATGACGTTTTTAGTGTTGTTTTTAAGGTTGTTTCATTGACCTCGTTTCATTGACCTCGAAAACATATATAGTTTCTTTGTCCGAAAGTGTTTTTATAACAAGGAATGTTTTTATGTTCTTTTTGGTTAGATCTAATATCATTAATATATGGTTTAGTGGGAGGTTCCGTATTTCTGAAAAATTTTAATGTTACATTTTTAGGGTATATTTTTAGTATATTTGGTGCGTCAAAGTTCTTATGGCTACTTTAAGTATGGACTTATTGTACTTATTTATTCTCCTATTGGAGGTGAGTAATCATCGCCGTAATCTTCATCCCAGAAAAACTCCACTTGTACCAGTCGTGTAGCTTCAGATGTACTAGATGATTTCGACTACTCCAAGGAAGAAAACTAAAAGTAGTAACTAGAGTAATGTAAAGTAAACGTGAAGGTAGTAACTCACTTTAGGTAATTTTTCAGGAGAACCATTTTAATGATAAAAATCTTGTTCATATTCTTAGGTGAGTGTCTATTTGTTTTATTTTTATTGAATACGTATTCATTTGTAATGCATTTTCCAACGTATTTAGTATTTAGCTTAATATGGTACTAATTTATGACTCCCAGCTGGAAACTTAATTTTATGAGTTAATACCGTCTTCCTTGGAGCAGTCGATTTGTCTTAGATTGGTACTTGAAAGAATAGTTATTTTTAAATATAGTGCTATTTTGCTTTAACTAATTATAAATCACGCCATTTTGGCTCACATTACTTACTTCATCCACATTTACGCAACATCTTGTTCATACTCGTTTGTCATTCTGACTGACTTCATCTTGTAATGACTGGACTCAAGCATTTGATTCACTTAATTGTGTCGTGCAATGTTCCTCGGGCATCTATGACTTTTTCTGACAATTTGCATTTCATCTGCTATTTAGGATTTTTTTGGAATTTCGATGAAGATCATTCAAAATTATTTTCCATTCCGTCCAATATATTTTGAGGATGCATCTGCATTTTACAAGCACTTTAAACATACGTTTTTAATATTTATGAACACTTTGTAAATACAGTAACCTAATTTAGTTAACCCATTAGAAATATTAATATTTTTATGCTGTGTGCCTATCTCTGAAACATGGCAATCCCCCGTGTATTGAGCAACCCACCCCTTTCGCGCAAAAGTCGGCAAATCCCAACTCTTAATCGACGAAGCCTGATATTTTTTTACATCCCGAGAATTTATTTCGCATAAACAAAGGCAATGAACCGTGAAACATGTCATATGGAGAAGTTATGTTTTATTCACGTGGACGGGAAATAATGTCCCTCGCTTTATCTATCATGCTGGCGTATTTTATTTGCGAATTTCAAACGGAATCAATTTGAATCAATGTTTTGTATTTGGGACACCTTTTTTGCGAAACAATTTCTGCGCTTTATTCGTGAAACAAAGAAAGTAACTGCCATTCACATTATTTTTCGAGGAGGCGTAATCCTTACTTATATATCCATAATGGTATTTCTGGAGTTTTTTTTTAATTAACAGTTTTTAATATTATAGACTTTTTGTTTTATATAAATACTTTTTTTTAAAGAAGACAACCATTCAGAGGTTTTAAATAATCTGACAATATTTTAATTATTAAATTTGTACCATCATTAAATGTGAAAAATGCGACTAGAACAATATTGGTAACTACCCAGATTGAACCTGCGATACCTGGGTGAATCCAACGCTTTGGACCGTTCGACCCATAAACCCATCATAGAAGAACTCTAATAAAGAAAAACAATTAAAAAAAATTGTGACATGCATAAACATTTGTTATCGGTTGAAGTTAATTGCCAATCTTACTAGGTGTAAAACACCTATTGAAATGGCAATTTACAAGAGCGGTTGTTCAATTAGGTTATTGTATACGTATGATGAAAATGACAAAGAGATTTCAATTTCGATGACAAATTGATTAGTGTATTTTAATAAATGAATTAAATAATAAACTTTGTATTCACCACTTTATTAATACAAAGATATCTATCTACATGTTTCGAAAGCGATGATTTCTTCATCAGGAGTTTATAGAATATTAATAAAGAAATAATATTAAATATTATTTCTCCATTAATAAAGTGGTGAATACAAAGCATATTATTGAATTCATTTATCAATAATGATGCCACAAAGTGAATACCAATCATTTGAAGAAATTATACAGTATATTTTAGTTTCAAAATCAAGTATTCTAACCTCTAAATCTATATTATGAAGGCTAATTATCATACATAATCCCGGTGACAGCTGTGATTGAAGTAAGAGCAATGTTTTATTAAATATAGGATCTCCTGTAACGCCTCGGGAATGTTTGCAAAGGGACGTACCCATGAATTTGGTAGTATGATGAGACACCAGATCACGGGATTCAGTTCAAGAAGCAATCTTCCCAACATGCCCCCCATTGATTTGCTTGGTGTAACTTTATTTGACCAGCTCAGGCAAGGGGGCTCCATCGAAGACAGTCATTCAGTCTCTCAGAAGCTGGATATGCTGTACAGGGACTTTAATAGTACACTATTGAATTCGGCAGTCACCTCTGGTATGGACCCCCAAAATACATGAAAAAACTCTGTCCAGAAACGGGCGGTTCGTTTGATGTATTCCCGTTTCTTAACAAACGGATTGCAATGTGTAGAATGCAGGCGTTGGGTGGGAATGCTCTTTTTCTACCGGTATTTCTATGTAAGATGCTCTGATGTACTAGCGTCATTGATCCCTTCGGCACCGGTGCATAGTCGGGAAATACGCCAAATGATCGTCCAACATTTCTACACGTTTGAAATATGTCACATCAGAACGGGTCATTCCTACGACTCGTTCTTGCGTTCAACCGCAAGTCTGTGGAACTATTTATTTACCGACCTCTGTGTTTCCTCCCTCCTGCAACGTGGGATCCATGTATACTCCTTCCTCTGCTCTAAATGACATAGGTCCCGAGGGAAATTATTTTCCTCGTGGTCTCCTGTACGGAGTCAACGTAACTCACGAGTTAAATTCGTATCTTTGCCCGCGTGTGAACACGATTCATTTAAAACTCACACGTATTTTTTTCTATTAGACTTCCTTATTTAATATTGTTATTTTACTTATAATAGTATGTTTTCCAACATAAACATAGAGGTATTGTGCATACACCCTTCCTCTATCTCCGATATATATCTTTCATAACATGACTGTATTTAGTGAGTTTTCCTTTACTTTTAATTTTCTCTTTTCTAGTGCCAGTCTGGAAAATCACATTTACACAAAACGAAACATCTGTTCAATTTATTTCTTATGTTTAAAGTTGTGAAGACATTTAGCAAGTCGAAAAGAATTTTATTTGATGTTTCTTTACGTCTTAGAGGGCATAATTTAATCTGGAATGAAATGTTTTCACAAAGCAAGGCAAGTAAGTGGGCACTCAAAGAGCACATAAATGTTTCAAACATTCTTCATAGAAGACCTACATAAATATTCTATACGGCGAGTAGCCAATGTAAACTATAAAAAGTGATAACCCCATTATTTACTTTTCTTGGTAAATAATACGAATTCCAGCGTCTTGTGGGACAGGCAGGATTTCCCAGATTTCCTTTTGAGATATACTCAACCTCACTCTGACGTCCGTGGGAGATAGAGCAAAGGCTTTTAGTTCCACAAAACACTGTACAAGTGGACACCTTCTAGGCTCAGAGGGTGATTTTCATTCGTTGAGGTAATCTAATAAGTGGCTCAGGAATGAAAGACGCACGGTCACTGAATACAAGTTGCCAGCTTTATAAATTAACCTGAGATGTTTTAGTAAAATAAACACGTTAACTTCTTACTCCAGTCGAGTTATTGTTTTAAATCTTTTATTACTCTTTTCAAGCCGTGTTTAAAATTCGCGAGTTCTATCTCTCGGTTGGCTAAGTCCCCAATCAAGACACAAGCAACATTTTACAATCAGTGTGTTGGTAGTAGGAAATTTTCAAATGTTGTTGAGTTGTTTGTAACCCGGGAATGTTTGTATTTCTTTAAAAAAAAATTAATTAATTTTAAAACATTGTTTTAAAATGAATTTCACAATGTTTTCTCAAATTTAATAGAATTCTGTCAATTTAAATGTTTTCTGGACGAACATCCTTTATCAGGTCAGATATGAACACATAAAATGTAAGTATTTATTTATTTTACTATTTAAACGCCCAGAGTGGTTTTACACATAAATGCGTCATCCATTTCAACTCCATTACGCCTCTCAAGGTATAAAAATTTTGAATGCCCTCCCGTATAAAATCAAAACAGAAAAAAACTATAATTCTTTCAAATCACAAATCAAAAAAGTGTTAGATAAGTCCAACAGTAATTACAAGTTTTAATTTTTTCTTAATTTTTATAAAAACTCTTAATTGTAAATAATGTATGTAAATTATGTTATTTATGTAATTCTTATATTAATAAAAAAAATATTTAAAAAATTTAAACCACACAAAAAATAAATAAAAATAGGAAACATTCACAAAGTTAACCACACTTGAAATAAGAAAAAAATTGCACCAAAGCTAAATAAATAAAAGGCAATATTAGGCAATATTAACATTAATAAATAATAATTAAATAATGCAAAAAGTTGTAGTTAAAAATAATTTATTGACTAGGTAGAAATAATTTCTTCAAATGCTTGGTAACTTTGTGGCATCATTATTAATCATATAAATTGAAAATACACTTTGTATATACCACTTTACTTAAAATATATAAATATTTCTACATGTTTCGATAGCAATGCTATCATCTTCAGGAATAAAATAATACAAAAAATTAAAAATAATTAATAGAAATAATTCGTTCATACTTTTTTTTTAAATTTGCCAAGTTTAGATTATTGTCATCCATATCATTTAAGAATTTGTTACCAAGACTGTGTAAGTGTTGAATTGGGGAATTCAAACTATAGTTGAAACGGGATATAGATATTTAAGATATTAATGTTTGTCTTGTAGTTCATTTACGTATATGTTGATTAAATGCAGGAGTTCAGAACAATCGAATTTACAATTTAATAATTTTAATAAAAAGGTTAGGTCGTTAATTTTCCGTCTGTTTTCTAATGTTGGAATATTTAAAATAATCATTAACGATGAGTAATTTATATGCTCTAAAGGTGCGTTAACTTTAAAATTTATGAAACGTAAAAAAAATTCTTTTATACATTCAAACACATATTTTGTAGAAGGCCGACCACACTATTGAATTATGTTCTATTAAACTTCTAACTGGGGATATGTACATCAATTTTATTATTTGTAACGATTCAAAAAAATTTGTTCTTCTTAATATAAATCCTAAAGTCTTCATACCACTATTTACAATTTGTTGAATGTGTGCACTGAAATTTAGTTTCTCATCCATTATAATGCCGAAATCTCTTATTTCCGTGAATCTTTCTAGATTTATTTGATTTATTGAATAGTCAAAAAAGAGAGACTTTTTTTGGAAAAGGTTAGATTTTTACATTTTTCTACATTTAGATATAAATTGTTTCGTAAGCACCAGTTATTTAGCATGTAAATATTAAATTGAAGAATTTGACAGTGGTTTGAATCAGTTATTTCTCTATATAATTTAACATCGTCGGCGAATAGCAATACTTTGACACCTTTAAAGCCGTTGAGCATGTCGTTTATAAAAACAAGAAATTAAACTGGACCAAGGTGACTACCTTGCGGTACGCCACTAGTAGCGGAAAACGATTTGGATCTAAAATATTTTATTTTCACAAAGAAGGTTCTATCTAGTAACTACTTAACTTCTTTGAAATATTTCCTCTGATTCCCAGGGCATGAAGTTTCCGGATCAGTACTTTGTGAGATACTTTATCTAAATCCTTCGAGAAATCAGCGAATATATAGTCAAATTGTTTTTTTTTTGCAAATGCCTCCAATATATAGTTTTAAAAAAGTAACAAATTTTGCTGTAGTTGATCTGCCTTTGATGAAGCCATGTGGTTAGTCATTAATTGCCTCTATTATTGTGGTATATATTTAATCCCGAACCAGAGATTCAAAGATTTTGGGTAATACAGATTGTATGCATATTGGTCGATAGTTTGATCTCGTCACAAATATAGGGATAATATAGCTGGATTTCCAGTAGATGGGAAAATATCCAGACGATAGAAGATGGTTAGCGAGAATGCTCAGTGGATTAGAGATTAGAAAATACAGAGGAGCATTTTTTTAGGAAAATCGGCGGAATGGTGTCCGGGCCTGCAGATTTGTTTATATCTAAGGACCATAATTTCCTTTTAATAGATTCTTCCATGATGAAGCAGTTTGTTAAGAGGAACGGCTGCGCGGCCTGTTTCATACAATACTTAATTTTGGATTTGAGGCCAAAATACTCACTACCTAATGATCTTTTTTTCCATCAAAAAGTATAGTTAATATCTAGTACGGATTAGCAGTAATTTCTTTCTTTTTGTTTTACATTATGAAATATAGGCCATTATAGGAATTGATTTTGGGCGATTTTAGAGGCACCTTTAACAATTATTTGGGGGCTAACGGTGACATAAAAAGTTTTACTTTGAAATTACAATGAAATATGAAGTAATTTTTTTTTAGATATTAAAGTAAGCATTATGTAGGACTTAAATTAAAAACGACCAATTCAAGTTGGAACACAAATTTGCCGTACACAAAAAAACGTTTTGTTTTTAAATGTTTTGTTTTTGTATTTTTATTAATGTGTCATATTTATATAGCAAATATAATATTTTTTTTTAAATTACCATAAACCCGCAAATAATTTTCTAAGTTACCTCTAAAATTAGAATTTTTTTTTTTTCATGGCATATAATTTTTTTTGTATAAGTGTATGAGGGTATATTTTCTTCTGGATCATCATCGTATACGAGTACATTTTTAAAGAAATCTGAGAAAAGATTTACAATTTCTTGTGTACTGTTGGCGTATTTGTCGTCCATATGCATTTCTGGTGAATAGTCTGTACTGTCGTTGTTTATTGTTTTAAGAAATTTCCAGAGATTGTTAAAATCTTTGTTCTCGATTTCAGAGGGAACTTCGCATTTTTTTCTAGATTTGTCTAATAAAATAAAATTCTCGTGGTTATAAACAAAGTATTGTTTTATTTTCGTTAATAATTTCTTTATAACACCCTTTACTGACTTTAAAAAAAAAAGGTATATTGTGTATAGGTAATTAACAATATCGTTTAAATAATAATAACAGTAGATACGTAAATACTAAAAACGGTTTTAAAAAATTGATAAATATATACGAGTAAATAATCAGTTTAGTTTCTTTATTAATTAATATCTCCCTAATTGAGAAATTATCGGGTTTAGAGAGAGAGAGTACATTATGAGTTGTTATGTTAGTACCATGTACATATAGATATTCTGGTGCCCTTTCTTACTAGCCTAGTTTGCTATAAATTGGCTTAAAGACGTGCTGTTTACTTCTTATCTTATACTCATATAGATCCCGGTGACAGTATTTCACTGACGAGATAAAATAAATTCTCCCAATATCGTAACAATATTTTTACAGCTAAGTGTTTAAGTGTGTTTTTCTTCCGAGAATTCTTTTATCGGAGGCAGATGACAAATGTTTTATTCTCTTTTGATTTCTAACAGCCCATATATTTATTTGTTGTATTGACAAAGGTACAAAATCGGGAAATTCTTACCTTTTACGTTTTTTTTTGTAAATGTATTAATAATTCGAAGACAATATTCAAAAAGCCTCCATATTTCTTACACGATTAGAAAGATTTTTTTTCCATTTACATTTTATTTAAAACTAGCTGATGTGTACCCAGCCTTGCTCGGGTAAAATCATTGATATGAAAGCAAAAGTAACTATCTCCGAGTAAGGAAACATTCATTTGAATATTTTATTTCATTTCAAAGGTTTATTTTTTCAAAATATATCTAAATCATAAAGTTCTTAAGTAGGTACCAACTCGTGTTTTCCATTTTGAAAATTTTCTACCCAAAAAAATCTTTTTCTTTTGAATATGCGATCTGTGGCTAACCAGAGTGTTATTTCTATTGGCTAACCTAAATAAAACATGGCGAGTTCAATGTTTTTCATACTTATTTTAAAACGTTTTAGATATTAGATTTCATTCAAACTACTTTCTAAACCTTCCCGGCACTAATAAAAACTAACTATGCTATTTTTAGCGAAACCGGTGAAGAAATTTTTGAGAAAATCGAGGGCAAACAAACAAACTTACATTGATTTTTATATATGTAGATTGGTCTGTGAGACGCTTCTAGGAAAGAGATATTTTTTTTATATCCCAGTAAGATGCAAAACCTTATATGTTATGTCTTAAGTTTGACGATTAACACATTGACAACCATGTCGGAGCAGTAAGCTGCTTTTCTAAGGACCCAGAGGTAAAGAGTTTAAAATCCACCGGAGAAAATTTTTTTTCACAATTATTTTACAAGTAAAAAATTTAAAAAAAAAAAAACAACATCTATAACGTTTGCAACTTATTCCAGGATGGATTCTTTCAGTATTTTTTTTGTATGGGACAATCATTCAGATGGTTGAAATGGCTTTCACTGTGTTTTGTGTTATTTTTCAACCAACCCTCTCTCCCCTTCTCCTTCCTATTATTTTCCTTTAGTCTATCAACTAGTCCTTGGAGCAAACCCAATCCGGGTAGGTGAGAAACATCTCACTGTTTAGTAGCTGAGTAAACAAATGCGACCAGCTCCCACCCATGCGTCGCGGGTTTCGCTGCTCTTTTATTCTCCATTATTGCTGAAACAACTTTATCCGCTTATATTTATGGAGGCTGAAGGAATTCTAATATTATGAACTTATTCGTAACCAAGAAATGTCTCTCCTTTTATAGAAAAAGTAAATGGGGAAAAATGTATGGGACCACATAATATTTTTTTTAACACTTCTAATATAGATACTCTTCTAATATAGATCTTCTGATAATATTTAATGGAATATTGGTAAATTTTTGTAAGGTATGCCTATGTTATATCTTTTTTGCTTAAATAACACATGTAACTTAATAAGTAAACTTCCTTGTTTATTTCAGACCGGACCGGTAATATTCTATCACGGGCATCGTCAGACAGGTACAATTTAAATTAAGATCTAAGCTAGTGACAAAGTTAAAAAAAAAATAATCACAATAAAATTGAATTCCAAGATGAATTGGCCTTTTCAAAATTAGATAATAATATATATTTGTATGGTAATTGCTTATTTGAGTATTATTATTCAACGTATTTATACTCCTCTGTTAAATACTATTTAATAGTATATAATATTTTATTAAGTATGCCTATGTTGTATCTTTGTACTGTAATAATAATAATAATAATTGGATTACTTCTATAGCGCCGTTTTCGTGAGAAAATCACCTCAAGGGAGCTTTACAATTAATTAAATAACATATACAACCAATACCTTACAGTTAAACTTTATTACTAATGGCTTATAAGTAAGACTTATGACTAGGGACTACCTACTGAGACTTATAATTAGTGACTTACGTCTATGGCTTATAGGTAGTCACTTACCAACTAAAAGTTAAAGCTAGTGACAATTTAAACTTAAGTAGGCATAACTAGAATAAAAACCTAACACATATATAAACCTAGTACCTATTTAAAACTAATACATATCTATGACCGAGTGCATATTGTGTATACAATACTGCAAAATGACGTACAACTATGGCTTAAAACTAGAGTCTTACAACTAACATACCTATTTATAATAATATAAATACATGTATGATTATTGCTCGTGCTGTCAGTGGTAAAGCACACTGTAGTTGTTGTATTTGAGAATTATTGTCTATGGATACTTCAAGTATAATTATTCTGCTATATTCTATTTTCTACATATTTTCTTGTAATTTATCGTTATATATCTGTGTGATTAAAACTGTTTTTTATCCTACTAACAAACTACTCCGGTAGTTTAGCGGGTTTTTATTCTTAACAAAGAATTCTTGTCTATCAACGAACTTTCAAATATAAAGTATTTTATTTAATTTATCGTTGTACGAACAAGGTGAAACTAACAGAAAGTATTTCCACTTTAAATTTCGAACGTGAATTCATTCTAAATTTAAATATTCATATCCCTTATAAGTTGGAGACGTTCCTCACCTAAGTTTCATCCCCATTGATTATCCCAAATACCCCCGTTTCCTTTTCCACTCCCCCTAAATACCTTCCACTTGATCCGCCCAAGTTGCCGCCAATTTCCAAATTTTACGCCATTAGCCATTTCTCTTCCCCTTCCACTCTACCTTCCTTGGATTAAAGATCTGTGGAGTTGAGCGAATTGAATTTGATTTCACGGTTTATAAGTTTGATTGGTGAAAACGGCTTTAGGCCACAGCCATTTTAATATTTGATGGTATTTCTCTCAATCGGGCTTGTAGACAGTGGCGTGCAGTCGATAGAGGATGAAAAGATGTTCCTACCTTCAGAAAAATCTACCATCAAATAGATTAAAATATATTAAAACATGTACTTAATATCTGTTCAAAACCTTTTTTTCCCCGTGACTTTTGCCAAATAACTTGTTCGCTCATTTATTCAGTTGACTTCAATTGATTCAATCCATACGCGTACTTCGTACTTCATACCCCAACTTGAAAGATTACACACAGCCATATGGTCATAGAGCAATGCACGCCACTCCTTATAGATATTAGATAATCTTATAGTATAAATTTCAATAGAATGCAAAATTAGAAATATACTCGTAATAACATAAAAGCTGAAAGTGTACAACATAAATAATCGGGAATGTCCGGGGAAGATATAATCGAGTGGATCAACTACTTGAGTCGGATCACGTATAAAGTCAGAATAACAGAAAAGTATGAATGAAGAAAGGAGTGTTTGCTAAAACAGAAATCTGTGGCGGTACATCCGCTCTGCCTGGTGGAACAGCGAGATGCTTAGTTAGTTATTTCAAATCAGAAAACATGTTTTCATATCTTGCTTATTAACAGGGAGTTCTATCAGCTTTTTTCAAATTTTGGGGTGAACACAAATGTTTCAAGTGGTAAAATTATTTCCACCATGGGCTAAGCAATTTTGAAATAATAATATAAATAAGAATAAGTATTAATTTCCTAATACAAACACGTAAATTTGTTTTAACCAACTTCAATTTAATATAAAAAACTAATATAGTCATGTTTTAATATAGTCCTGATGAAAGAAGGATACTTCCGAAACCATTCCATCATTATATTAACACGTCGAGTCTTTTTGGGTGATATTTCTCCAAGAAAACAAAAAGTCATAGAGTCCATTTGGGAGATATTTCTCCGAGCCCGACGCGGACTCATAAAAGTCATGTTATGTAATTTTGTACCATAGTGAGGTTTATGATTTAAACTGTGTTAGAAAGAGAAAAAACAACACACTTTTTATTGCCATTTAAAAGTTTACTCTGCATATTTACGAAAAATTGTCATTTATTCTCAAGCACACTCAAGGGGTTCAATTGAAGTAGTTTAAAACAAATTTACGTGTTTATATTTTAATTTTTTAAAACCACAAAGTAAATGCTTCAACATTATTACATTTTCTTTTCGCAATTTTGTTTTATTTGATCAATTCATAAGAAATGTATTTAATCTCAGTCGAATCCGAGTAGTTACTAGTAGGAATATAAATAAAATGCAAATAATGATCATCTTATTTAACAATTTTAAAATCTGGTTCCTTAGTAACACAAGAAAATATCTTCTATAGATCTTCCATCATTGGTATTTTCAATCCTCCTCTTTCCCTCATCTTTACCCTCTCCGTGATCCCCCAACATTGGCGTGACTAGCAAAGCAAATTAAAGTGCTTGAATCTCTCGACAACTTGGCTCAGTTGACCTACAGTATGCCGCGAAATTGTAGAGACCGCTCTTTATAATTTACTCAGTCTAAAATTAAATAACTTCTATAAGCATGATATACTTTCCACGTTTTGCAGCGGTTCTGTTTTAATATTTCTGATAGGGGTTGGTTTAAAAAAAACGTATTTTATGTTACGTAATCATCACGGCGCTATATCTCTTCTAGAGATTTCCTCCACTGGTAGTCCAGTCCGGTCCTCAGTCCTTCCAGACCTAATCCAACACTCTTCCATACAGTCCATTCATCTCTTCTTCCACATGCTTCTTTCATAGTTCATTAAGGACCTTATAGACTTCATTAAGGCGGTATTTTCATCTAGAAATTTGAAAAAGTCGTTTTTAAATGCTGGAGATTTTATTATACTGCAGTTTTTCCTAAAAACACCTATCCAAGCCGAATTTCCGCTTCTGTGTCGTGCCTGCACTCTGCGGTACTGGTGTAGATGTGAACCGACCTTAAGGAGTATGGCCGCGAACCGTGGCCGAAATGCAGCTGCGCTAGTAACTGAGAAGTAGTGAGAAGGAAACGAGTAACAAGAGGGTAAAGAGGACAACAAGTGAGGATTGAAAGAGAAAAACCCCATTGGAAATAATCGATTTTCGAGAGAGAAGAAGAAGCTGTTAATAGTGTTAGGCCTGGTTTAGCTGATTAATTGATAAATATCAATAATTTCAGTTAAACATCATCAAATGGTACAAAACTATAAACGCAGTTTTCTGATCACTATGTTTTACAAATTGGCCAATCAGCCGATTGAGATATATTTGGTACGTACCTTTATAAAAGTGTTTTTTTTAACGCTGGTTGTAGAAGTGGGTCGACAACATTATCACCTTTTTTACAATTTGGACACCGGTAAAACTTACTGTTAATGTTAAGCATGCCATTTTGTAAAAAAAAAATAATTGTATGGTCGAATCTGCTACCAACGATCACACTTAGATTAAAAATATGTCTGAATCATTTTTATTTCAGATACCACATACAACTTCCGGAAGACTATTGCCATTAAGGGGTGTTTTATGTGCACTATTTTATTCAAATATACGAAACCATATGGCGATGCATTGTATGTGGACAAAATTTAAAAAAATATATGTAACGTTTTTAAAATTATTATATTCTACAAATGATCACCAAAATAGCGTCGTAGACAATACCGCCTTAAATCAATAATTTGTATTAAACCACAATTTTTCCACCATCTACATGTAGTGACCCATCCTTCGTCAGGACTAAAATACAGTTATTGTAAAACAATATTACTTAAAAGCATATGAGTACACCTACCCTGTTCCAGAACAATTCATGATGATAGAAGAAGTCGGGGACGCCCGAGACGTTTCACGACCAATTACTTGAGTCGTTTAATGTCAAGAAAATAACAGAAGCACATGTATACGGCCGATCCCCTCTGCCTACCCCCTCCGCGTAAATTGCGTGATGGTGAGTTAGTTAGTTACACTTTTTTCATGACAAGAAAAAGTTCTTTGTTGATTTTTATTTTTGGTTCGTGATTTATTTAATCTGATTCATAATCATTCCAAAACACCCGGTAGAAAAACTGCTGAATGCTGAGAATTTTCATAACACCTCAAATTTACATATTTATTTAGACCTACGCCGTAATAAAATATAAAACGTAGAAATCATCAATTCGTTTTAAAGATTCGAGAAACAGTCCACTTGTTTGAACCAAGAGAGAGATTACAAAAAAAATTGCATAATTTAATAGAACAAGAGAGAATATTGTTTTTTTAATAAAATGATGTATCTAGTGCACGATTCCGTGCCTCAATCGTTTAACACAAATACTTAAATACCCGAGTACAGCTTCTTCTTGTAAGGTATTCGCGAAGTACACAAATGACAAAAAGCATTGTCCGTAACTCCATCACGCGTTTCCCTCGTACTAATCCTAATACTACACAACAATTCGTACCATTTATTTATATTTATTGTTTTAATTTTTTTTTTTTATTATTTACCATGTAAAGATTTTACATGTACATTATTTAAGTAATAAATTATAATTATAAAGGCTATTATATAAATATAATGTAAGTAAAATCAATATCCATATACATAAATATCAATGTAAGTTTGTTTGTTTGTTTGTCCTCGATTTTCTCGAAAATTACTGGACCGGCTTCGCTGAAAATAGTACAGTTTGTTCTTATTAGTGCCGGGAAGGTTTAGAGAGTAGTTTGAATGAAATCCAATATGTAAAACTGTTGCTATAACGTTTTAAAATTAGTAGGAAAAACATTGAACCCGCCATGTTTTATTTAGGTTAGCCCATAGATATAACAGTCCGGTTAGCCACAGATTGCATATTCAATAGAGAAAGGTTTTTTGGGTAGAATATTTTGAAAATCTATCTATCTAAGTAGGTATCTACTTAAGAACTTTATGATTTAGATATATTTGGGAAAAATAAACGTTTGAAATGAAATAAAATATTCAAATGAATGTTTCTTTATTTGGAGATAGTTACTTTAGCTTTCATATCAATTATTGTACCCGAGCAAGGCCGGGTACACATCAGCTAGTTATTATTATATACTCGTACGTCACAGCGTTCACAGTCCTCCTCACTAGAGTTTTCTGTTCTGAGGCGGCCTGCACTTTTTTTGTACTAAATTTTGTTGTCTTAAATTTTCTTTATAATATTTGCAAGTTCATTATCACTCAGTTCTCTCAGCCATGTTTTAACTTTAGTTTTATAAATATCAATTTCGGTTATTTTTTATTGATTGGTAGGGCATTATGTAATTTTGCAGCATCAAATTTAATGTTTCCCTGTCTAAAAGATGTATTAAATATAGAAATAACCTGAATATTTTGGCTGATTTCCCTGGTTGAGTTTTGATTTTCGCCAGTGGAGTATTTAGATATTTTTTTTAGTTTAAATAAAACATTTTTTGAGTAAAGTTTTTGTGTACTGAAAACATAAGAGTTTTTAAATATTTCATCCGTTCCAAGTTCTAACTGGAACTTTCAGAATTGTCTCCTTGATAACTCCCTTTTGGGGTAAGTTGAGCTGTTCTGTGTGAGTGCCCGCGGCAGATTCCCGTCCAGGTAATCCGTTCTCTATTTGTAATTGACACAGCATAATAATCTTTTTTAACGACGTTTATGTTGAGGATATTACGGTTGTTTTTAAAGAGGTACATATACCTGGAGGGTTTTTTTTATAATGACGTCAATTTTTAAGAGGGAGACAACAATATAACAATAAAAACATTAAATACCAAATACCTAATTACATGTACGATGGGAAAAACCATGAGAGATAAAGAAGGTAACAGAACGTCAATTACGGTGGTGGCTTGTTTGAGGAGAGGGAGAGTTGGAGGGGAACGGAAATATGTCTAAAAAGGGACTATACGTAAAAAATTTTGGTTATTTAGTAGATGGCTATTATAATTTTTTACGGATTTTTTTTATTTCAAGGACTTCTAAGTTGTTTAGCCGTAGGCCTATTCCATTTTTGTGTAGAATAAGTAATTGCTGTTACCGGTCTGCACTCAAAATGGCGCTAAACTCCAGTTTCATAATTTTGTAATAAAAGCATGAAAATAGTATTGATTTATCAGTAATTTCTTTAAGATAAGTTAGGAAAATGTTTAACATTTCCTATGAACGAGATGTAATAAATAACAATATTTGTAAAACGAGTGCAATTTGGAAACAACTTAAAATTTTAAATTTTACAAAACTCTTAATTATAAATAAGGTATGTAAATTAGAAAAAAATGTCCTCTAGAAATATTAGATGAGACCTTTTGAAATATGACTAAAATTAAAAAGTATTATGTTTGTATCTTGTATGCCCCTTATTGTTGCATTTCTATAATCACGTATTTTCACCCTTCTATTTTGTAGTAACTATCGTGTACAATAAAACGAAATTTATTATATTACATTACTGATGTTTTTTTTTTATTTCTATACTTACTTACCATTACTGTCGCTGCGTGGCGTGGTACATGGCGCTGCTCCCCAACTCAAACACAAGAAATCTTTCTCTATTGTGTTGGGTAGTTTTTGTTAAATAAATTTATCCTGTTTTTGTAATTAGCTATTAAGATATATATGTACTATTAAATATATTTTACATGTATTTATATTAAATAAAATATATATATATATATTAAAAGTTGGAGGTATTTTTTTACATTTTATTTGAAATTCCAGTATGTATTGCTTGGCAATAAAATATTGATAATTAATGCAGTGGAAATTATTTTCTTTCAGTACTATGGCAACACCAATCTACTCAATATGTTTTTCGCATTCAAATGTTTCCACAATCGATTTTAACAGTTCGTTTTAAAGAAACAAGGTAAAATGTCAACAGTCAATTTTTTTATTTATTTTATGTATATCTTTAATGAATTTGAATTTATTTTTTAAAATCAAATACATAATTATTCTGATACACAAATTTCATAAATAAATAATCTCCTTTTCATGTAATTATCCTCCTTGCGAGAAGTTAAAAAATGATTCCCAAAAATTTACCTAAAATAAGATGTAAAATCATAACCTTTTACGAACGTACCACTAATTTTTGAGCACTGTTTGGTTAATGTAAAAAATATACACTTGGACTATTGTGCCTTTTTAAGCATACATCAACCTATGAGCCATCTTAGTGTTGCCATTTAAAACCTTTTAAACTAATTTCAGCGCCCTCATTTTCTGTCTACTCTATAAAATCCGATTGTATTTCCAAGTTTTTTTTTCTCACTTAAAACCATTAACATTTTCTTAACTACCCATCAGATAGATTACAGAGTATGTTTTTTATGATGGAATGTAATATCATCATGTATAGAATCTTTGCGAACGTATAATCCTCTTCTTGGATCAGTCTTCTAATACTGCCTCCTGTATAGCTGTTAAAGTTTGGAGATAGCTAAAGATGAGATGTTTGAGGTGTCGTGAAGGAAAAAAATACATACAAAACAGAGATAAAGGTACGCATAAGTGGAAAGACACAGTTCAAACAACACACGCAGCCTTAACACGTTCCCAGGTAATGGAGTTTCATTAGGACGTGATCAAAAATTAATGGAGTCGAACACACGGCGTTGACTACACTTTGATCAAAACAAAATATTTGAAGAAAATAGAAAAGTGTCACAGAAAAATTTCAACGTACGCGTTACTTGGACTCGAAGATAGTTTCATTTCTTTCCTTCGAGTAAGGTTTTATAAAGTGATTTTTTCTTTTATGTGTTACCGAACTAGAGTACTGTAATGTATTTTTTTTTCCTTATGAACAGATCACCTTTAACATTAAGATTTTACTGTGGTGGTTAAATAATAGTCAAGCCCTTCATTAACATAAAAAAAACTAGGTTATCTATGTTACTGTAGCCGTAAAGTTATTTCATTATAATTTTTAGGAGTTTTTCAATTAAGTGGGGCACTGCCCAATAAAAAGATGAATCAACACTGGATGATAAGTGTGAAGGGGAACAAAACAACATAGCACTCTCTTGAATATGCCTACATTGTTATCACCTTTTCACGCTGTATCTCTTATACAAGACGTCAGTCGCACTCTCGTTACAAGGTCTAATTGTGGAAGGATGACATCTTTTGTGGAAGATCTATATAAAGAAAGGAAGAATAAGAATCACGAAACATGATGAGACAATAATAATAGAATTTTCCACTCTGAAACCAGTTGAAAAGAAACTTTTTAAAATCAATTATTTTCTACATGGGATTAAAAACCTGCATAAATGTTTTTTTCTTGTATCGGATACCAACCCCGCGACTATTAAGTTCAGAGCAGGCATTGGCGTGCAGTCGTGAATAAGATAAAATTATTAAAATGTATTTTTTCCAGGAACTTTTACGCCCGTTTGTTCTCTTGGCCATAACAATTGAACGAAGATGGTAATGAAATAATCAATCATTGTAGAAAATAATATTAACGTAACCTAAATGAAATATGAAAACGGAAAAAAATTACATAAAATAAAAAGATTTCAGTCGCATCTGGGACTCGAACCCAGGACCTATGCCTATCCGGGGCAACCGCTTAACTAACTTAGCTAATGAGAACAAGTGTTCACAACGGAGATCATCAGCAACTTGAATAATATAAATACGATTTGTTCAAATATCATTTAATTCATGTTTGAAGACGTTGATTAAATGGGTAATCGAGCCTACTTACCAAATTCGACGAATATATTATAAAAAAGCTGGGGGAATCATTTTTCCAATAAGACAAATAAAACCTTTTCACTCAAACAATGTCAACTCTTTAATGCCAACCCATTTTCCACCCACTTCGCTCGCCTAAATTTCCATAACGTTATCGGTACTTTTCCAATTCAAGAGCATTAGTTGAAATCTCCGAAGCAATCACCCATATCCCGCACTGATTTTAACCAATCCTCATCGGCAAACGCTGAGTACAAGTTTAAACATAATTAAACGCTTGAGTTTACCTAAGAGATGGTTTTGTTGGACCGCTTCAATCTAAAGTCGGGAGAGAAGAACAGAGTGGTGAGTGCTGAGAGATAGTAACTGACTTATTCCTTAACTTCCTTCAATCGATATGGGTCCACACTACGTGCTGGGGGAACTCCGCACTACGTTTCTTGTGTGGTTTCAGCTACACAGTTCAACGCTTTAACTGTGTTTGGTTGAAATAAGATAGACTTTGATTAAAGTAGTATTTAACTATGACTACATGATTTTATTTAATAACGAAGTTGCCACATTTTTTTATGGGATTTTAATGGGAAATGATAATATGATAAGCGGTCCAATTACTCAGGTCGTAAGTTTTCAAAATTTGTGAGTAATCTATGTTCACATCCATTTTTTTCAACGATATTAAGAAAAATCATTTCCGAAAGCATTTTTTGTTCAAATATTTATGTTCCAAGCTAAAAAATGTCTTCATAAATCATTTTTTTTGTTTTCTATATCTTTGTACGTTAACTTTTTTTTCATAATAACTAAATGTTTAGAGTCATTTGAGCAGAGAGAAAAATGATATTAATAATGAGGAAAAAATGCGATTTTGAATCGTAACGTAAGAAAAAATAAAATAAATTATAGAAACAGAAATAGAAATAGAAAAAGAAAAATAAAAAGAAAAAGGAAAAGAAAAAGAAAAAGAAAAAGTAAAAGAAAAAGAAAAAGAAAAAGAAAAAGAAAAAGAAAAAGAAAAAGAAAAAGAAAAAGAAAAATAAAAAGAAAAAGAAAAAGAAAAAAAAAGAAAAAGAAAACCTGTACCTACCTTAAATTATTATAAATAAAAACAGTTCTCTTTCCTTTCCACGCTATTTAAAGCACTTAGTGAAAACATTTTCCGTTTATTTGTGCAAAATCAATCTACCCAATTGTTAGCAACACATTTCAAATACACCCCCAGAATAAGAATTAAAAAAAAAATAATCCAACGCCATTAATAAACTAAGGCTAACTCCATTGTCTCTGCTTCAGTGATTCTTTTTCCCCTAATGCAACATCTCTGGGTAAAAGCCGGCGGTACTAATGTCTAAAGTAGGTTCCTTCTGCGGTGTCCGACGCTTTGAGTGAAGTTTCCTTCCGGTTCCAGAATCAAGGTCCGCACTTTATAAGCCATCCGACTCATTTTGTACTTTTGTAACAAAACCGCTAAAGAATTTGCTCAAGACACATTCGATTTGAAGCAATGCAGCGATTTCAGGGATATAACGAAAATTTGTTGAAGTATTTTTTAATCATTGTACCAAAACAGGAAACTCCCAAGATAGTTTGGAAGGTCTTAACTAGTAATGATGATTATTTTTATGTGTTGTGTGGACATTTGTTAAATTCATCTAAAAATTCTCAAAAAGTGTGTTGGTACTCGTGCTTTTTTCGGATACGTATTATGTGTTGAACAGAATTCGTTGCATATGCTGTACTGCTCTTAAGTACTTTTTTTACAGTGTGAGACGGGGTTAAATATTTGAAAATTAATAAACTAAAGGCATATCGCTGAAAGATTCGTTGCACAACAGAAAGAAAGAATACATCGAATCTTTCAGTGGAAGGTCTGTAACAATATAAGATACACTTATAAACTAAAGATTTACCATAAATTAATAAAAATAACTTTCTTTACATCACTTCTTCTTAATATACATATGTCAACGTATTTCGTAAGCAAAGCTTTCCTCATCAGGATAAATAGTATACTATAAATAATGACAAGTATAGACAAATTACAAAATAGAAAAAATAATGTAAGAATCGACAAATTACAAACATAAACAAAAATTAACAGCACGTGGTAAGTAGGCAAGTAATTAATTAAAATTGTAAAAATTCTCTAAAATTAAAAAAAATATAACATTCTAAATAATAAATTTATGTTTTTGAAATTTTAGAAAGAAATGACAAGTATAGTATTTTTAGGACAATGTTTATGCTGATGAAGAAAGCTTTGCTGTCAAAACGTATTGATATTTGTACATTAAAAAAGTGTTGTAAACAAAGTAATTCTTATTAATGTATTAATAATGATGCCACAAAGCGGTTACAAATCTTTTGAATAAATTAAAGATTCAACGCTGATAGATCTGTAACAAGCTCTCCCCTTTACTAATGAAGGTCTCATGCAACCCAAAACATAATTACAATGGAGTTCTCAGTTTGCATAACTGTATCAATATCGACTATTCCAAACTATCTTGAGCAAGTAAATGACAAATTATACCTTTGAAAATGGCAAATACAGTGAACAAGAATAATATTATCAAAAGAATAATATTAAACCACTCAGGCATTTACAAACCATGTTGCGACTGTTCTTTGTTCTAGATAAGTAAGACATCCCGTTATGTAATTATTAGAATCACAGAGCACTTAAGATGTTTAAACAGCAATATTTTTTCAAAGTTTGCCAATCATCTTAATTCAACTGATTATTTTTTTTATAAAGATGCAAGGGTTAAAATTCCTAGCGCTAAAAATTTAGAAGCACTTAAAATTGTAAAATTCCTTAATATATATTTTTTTATTCTAGCCTAATAACCAAGAAAATTTCTTTTATAGTTCTACTCTAAATTTTTTTCCAGTAAACCGCTATGTTCTTCCCGAAAAAACCCTAATTACCCCTTTTTTGGGCGTCTCCCACTCCAACACCTAAATATTTATGTACGTTTGTCGTTATTTTATATTTTATCTTAGTTTTAATATTGTCATGGCGAAGGAAGGGTTCTTCCGAAACCGGTTGGTCAATATATTAAATTAAAGTGGTTTAAAATAATTTAATGTGTTCATTGTAATAATAATATTATCGTTCAAATACGATAATATTTATTAAATCGATAATAGTTACTTTGTTTAAAAAAAAAACAGTATTTAATATGTAAATATCTATACATTTCAGGAGCAAACCTCTCTTCAGGATAAACATTTTTTTTAAATAAAAAAATTATTTTACGTCATTTGAAGAAACGATAATATTTCTTAAATAACCTAGTTTTCATCTGTACTAACGAATAATTATTAAAAAAGATAATTTTTCTCATTTACGCGTAAAAAACATCTGTCTTCGCTTTCAGGAAGCGTCAATTTGTCACTTACGTCCTTTTGGTTAAGAATTGTCAATAATAATAATGGTACGTCTCAGAAAATGTCGATTATTCCAAGTATCGCGCTCGAGCCGGGGGTCACCGCACCGTCACAATAACCGGCGCCGGCGCCCGGGATGATTTGGGGCCCGGGGGCGGAGGTGAGACAAACCGTAATTAATAAGCGCACCCACTAATGAAGTCTCAAACAGTTTCTATAAAGATCTTAGCAAAAGCTACCTGGCTATTATGGGAATCCATTAATCCGCACAATCGTTTGACCTGTTTATTAATAACACCTTTCTTAGGATAAAGTTAATCCGGCCAACCCTTGAACAGCTTCCGATTAAGAAGGTGAACAAGAACTTTCACCCGTTCACGAATGGTTGCTTAATTTTAAAACATAATGAGTTCATTAATATTGTCATTAATTATTAATAACATTTTTAAGAAGTCATCACATTTTAATTTTAAAAAATCGTTTTGATTCTCATAATGGTAATGGAAATTCGCCCTATTTGTGCGAAATCGTTAAAAAAATTTGAAATAAGAATTGAAACAAATAAAAACATATATTTGTTGATAAAAAATAACCGTCAAAATACAAAACATTTGAATATATACCCAACCCATATTTTTGTTATTTTTTTATTATTTTTTTATTATTTTATGATTGTTTTTTTTTTAAATTTTTTATCTCATATATTTTGTTTGATCTTCAACTTATGTGCAATTTGTACAACTAAATGAGACGTGTGGGATTGCACCAACCTACCCACATCCTGGAATATAAAAACTTATTATTATTTTTTATATCAAAAAAAACAATAAAGCAGAAAATCAACTTGAACCTCTCACGAACAAATCGAAAAGGGTGAGATTTGGCGTCACACGAGAAACATTTAATTTTTTTTCTATATAATGTAATTCCGTAATTTCTTCGAAAACTTCGAAAGATGTACCTTTGGTCTTTGTGAAAGCTTGTGATGTTTTGAAATTTCTTCGTTTCCTATCAAAAAATAACACGGAGACACGAGTTTATTTTAATTTTTTTCTACTAAATATAAAATAATTTTTTTTTTCATATAGTCACTCTAACTATTCGCAGTACTTCGTGTGATATATTCACGTCATCGTTCGAATTGAATAATTATTTACAATAGCCTCAACAGGTAACAACCCCAATTCCTTTACGGAACAAGATATTAGAGTACAGATATTTGGTAATAAAGGGAGATGAGATCAATAAAGCCCGTCTCCGAGTCCCGACAGACCGTAAGCATAACAACCGAATCGATCTTTGTCTCTGATTACTCAGTCCGGAATAAGGGAGAATACATTTGTTCCCATCAGAAACATGACTAATTGATTGTTCCCTGTGCAAACATGTGTGCTTACTTCGACAAGCGAGACGTCTTCTCCGCATAAATATACCCGGTAGAATTGTAAGGTATATGGTATATTTGTACATCATATCTGAATCTTCGATCTTCACGTGGGTACCTCCATCGAGTGTATTCTTACTAACTAAGTTGATTGTCGTTATTCAAACAATTATCGATTCTCAAGTCTTGTATATTCTGACTTTTAATGTGCACGTGTTGTCATTATTTCAACAATTTAACTGAGGTTTGAAACGTGTATGAAAGGGTCTATTGAATCATAGATTCTTGTGTTCATGAAATAAATTTATCTCAATATTAGGAATTAACGTGTTTATTGGAATGACACTCAGCTTGAAAAAAAAGCGACGTAAAAATATTAATTAATTTTTGCAATTTAATTAGATCATCATTTTTCCATATTTTTCCGTTATTTTTTTTTCTAAAAATAGACAGTGTATCGAGATAATAGGCAGTGTACGTCGGCACGATCGTTCGGGTGGTAAAATTATAGTTTTAAAATTAATATTTGCCATTTTTGTATTTCCTTTTTTCCATACATTTATTGAGAAAAGAGCATTTACGAATTCAAATAGTGCGCACACTAGAGATATAATCAAAAAAAAATAAAAAGGCAACTTTCATTTTTTGTAAAATAGAATTTTTTTTATAAATTTAAACTGGTCATGAAGTATTGAAGAATTAATTTTCGGCTACCGAATAATGATATTAATTGTCGGGTAGGTACCGACTACCGACATTAGTTCCTGCCTGTGAATGCACGTAAACGGTGATCGGTACACAATAAGGTATTGAAAATTGTTTATACGAAATTACATTTTCTTTAAATATTTAATTTACATAGCGCCGTTATGAAAAATGGTATAAAATTCGTACAATTCGATGGCCGTGTAGTTCTGTTTCGAAATTGACAAAATAAATGTATTTTTTTGTTGCTTCTGAACGGATACAAAATGACAATTGTATTGAGAAAAAAATTCATTTAATTTTTTTTTTCTACAACAATTACGATATGCGTATAAAAAAAGCGGACCCGGGCGACTCATTTAAAATTAGAGCAGTTAATTATTTTAAGACTAATATTGAGAGAATTTTACAGTTTCTTCAAATACTCATTAAGGGTAGTGGTAGAATAGGTAAAGGGTTGATGTGGGGTAGATGTACGGTAAGGGTAGGGGTAGGGGTAGGTGTAGGAGTAGGGGTAGGGGTAAGTGTAGTCGATATGAGTATAAAATTGAGCGTCTCCACCTCCACAACTTGATTCGCGCAATGAAAAATTTGGCAGCAAACTCCTAGGCTCCTACTTTTTAAGAAAAAGCTAAAATTGAAAGTTTTTTCTTTTTATTTTCTTTAAATACTTAATCGCGGTCGTCGTAGGGTAGGAGTTGGGTAGATGTAAGATAGATGTAGGGTAGATGTAGGGTTAATCTAGGGTAGGAGTAGGGTAGGTGTAGGGGTAGGGGTAGGAGTAGGGGTAGGGGTAGAAGTAGGCGATATGGGTATCAAACTGAGCGTCTCCATATACGCAACGTGAATAAAAAAAATCTCAGAAAACTCATAGGCCCCTTTTTTCGTGAAAACGCTTTCACAAAACTAAAAAGGGGTAGGGGTAGGGTAGGAGTAGGAGTAGAAGTAGGGGTAGGAGTAGGAGTAGGAGTAGGAGTAGGAGTAGGAGTAGGAGTAGGAGTAGGAAGTAGGGAGTAAGGAGTAGGAGTAGGAGTAGGAGTAGGGTAGGAGTGGGTAGATGTAGGGTAGGAGTTGGGTAGATGTAGGGTAGATGTAGGGTAGGGGTAGGGTAGGTGTAGGAGTAGGAGTAGGAGTAGGAGTAGGAGTAGGAGTAGGAGTAGGAGTAGGAGTAGGAGTAGGAGTAGGAGTAGGAGTAGGAGTTGGAGTACGAGTACGATTACGAGTAGGAGTAGGAGTAGGAGCTGGAGTTGGAGTAGGAGTTGGAGGTGGAGTAAGGGTAGGAGGGTGAGTATAAATATTTTTCCAAATATTCGTTTTAAAAATTATTTCCCACACACACACTCCTTGCTTCATCCACATTTCAACACATATACACAACTATTCACAACCAATTGCAGGACTGCAATAGGCAAAACCTAGTATTATGGATATTCTTAATATTCATGATTTCAGTATAATTTATTTTGTCTTCAATAATTGATTTTTGTTAATAACAGCATCCTTTTTACAAAGAGCTACCTCCTAAATTTATTTTCACATTAATACCTAATTAGTAACCCCCTCCCTCAAATCCTCTCCCACCACTTATTTTACAGTTTTTTTTTATATCTATACTTTTACGTCAATTTAATTTTACTATGCTTTGTATTCTGAAGAAGGAACCATTGCTTATGAAACATGTAGATAATTTATTATTAAAAACACCGATTAAAGTTAAGTGTCCTCTAATTTATTAATTTATTTTTGTTTGGAAACGTTATTTTATATATTTAGTACAAAATAACATAAAAATAAATATGGAAATCCAAATTCTAAAACCAGTGAAAAGAAATGTATTCAAAATCTTAGGAATTCGCTTGAATACCATGGATATTCTTGCTATTAAGTTTTTTGTCGTATTTCAAAGGTAGTTTAACTTCATTTTATCTATAGGTTAAATATGTTTTATGTTTTGTGTATCCTTTGTCTGATTATATGTAATTAGTTTATATTAACTGAGTTTTTTTTTATAACAGGATTGATCTTACGTTAGTGTGAAAATCTGTAAAAACCCAGTATAAATAATAATAACAATAGTAATATTGAAATATCGATTCTCTGGTCCGTAAATCTAAATATAATCTATGTAAACGTTTTGATGTCGTCGTTATTCAAACATATCTTCGTATGAAAAGAGTTTAATTTTTTTTTTGTTAAATTATAAGACATAATTTCATATTTGTGTCCAAAATAAGATGGGTTCAAACACAAAGTTAACGGTATACGTGAATATACATATTTAATTCTTATCAACGTTCCACAACATTCAACACAACGTTCTACACATGATATGCTTAAATGATTTTCAGGTGTGAAGACAATTTAAAAAAAAAAAATTTATCACCGAAAAACTCGGATTGGATATTAACTTAACAACAAAAAACATTTCCTGGAAAGTCAATCTGCAAAACAATTTTATTCCTAAGTTGACACTGACTTCGACGGACAATTTTTTGCCCTTCGCAAATAACTCGTTTTCAAGCCCGAAAAAAACATCTTGAAACTTTGTTGTGGAACGTTGATAAGAATTAAATATGTATATTCACGTATACCGTTAACTTTGTGTTTGAACCCATCTTATTTTGGACACAACCGAACTTTCTTTAGGGCGGTATAAGAACAGTTAAGTGCCCTTGTAGTTTCCAAATTGTACTTCTGCAAGGGTTTGTATGCTGGTCTGCCTAATGTACATTTGAACAGACTACGACTGGTGTTTAACACAACAGCTTGCCAAATCTACGTTACCAACATATCCTATCAAACCATTATATTCCTACGTAGAATTTAGTAGAAAAGAGAGTTCGAAAAAAAAATCATTACGTTGTATAAGGTACTGAACGAGATGGCGCCATCTTAATTGGCTAATCTCTGTGTGAGGGACAATTATTGCTACCCAAAGGTATCAAAAAAGGTAAATTGTCTTGGAAGACTAAGAAATAAACTAAATAGAAACAATACAGAGCTAATTTATAAAGCGCTCTTGAGGTGATTTTTCACAAAAACGGCGCCTTAAAAATCATCAAATTATTATTATTATTATTATTATTCTATAGTTCTCCACATTTGGACTATTGCTCTACGATATTATATTTGGAAAATGCTAGAAATTATTCAAAACAGAGCTATGAGATGTATACTGAGAAAAGGAAAATATACAAGAATCATTCAAATGAGAGAAAACTTGATTGGATTCCAGTAAAAAAGAGACTGCTGTACATTGCGTAAAGTTTTATACATAAAATTCTGAACAACCAAATGCCAAAATATTTTTTGGATGAAATTGTTTTCAATAAAAATGTATATAATTGTGAAACCAGATGTACACATGAATTTTTAATTTTTTTTTATCATTTATTAATTCATTTTTTGATACATTCACACAAAAAAGGTACATAGGTTATAAACATTTTAATTTTTTTTTTTTTTATATATATACCTAATTTGATTTTTTTTTAAACACTAAATTATAAATACGTCTGAACACATGTACATAAACCTACGTGTAATGTCTATATTGAAAAAAAAATCCCACATAGGCAAGGCCAGTGGGGCCAGTTACCTGCGGCGCTAGTCCCGTTCTTTTTAAGGAAGATTCCTTAAATTTTTCCTTAGGGTTAAGGAGTTCTTGATTAACTGCGGAATTCCGGTGAGACATAGTAAAAAGATCCTAAATAGATTCTCAAGAAATTATTTGAAAACACAAATTGATGAAATATTTTCAAGTGACATAAGATTTTGAACTTAAAACAATTGCATTATGTTATAATTCATTTTAATACATTTTTATTTTATTTTTAAATACCATAAGTAAGGTTTTAACGAAGAATCACGTTTTATAAAAAGGTGCCAACCTCATTGGATAGTAATGACCTTTTTTGTATCTAGTTCTAAAAGTGCTATTTGAATTTGCTCTTGACGTGAATTGTCAAAGATGTCAAAATCTATATAATGTTTACTAGCTAATTATGTTTACAGTAAATAATAACGTAATTGGTAAAAAACTTAATATTGAGTTTTCCTTTTGTTAAAACATCGCAAATATTGAGTTTTTCTCTAGTTAAAACATCGCAAATATTGACATTTTTGATTTTGATTTCAACTGACAGCTGTCATCCGAGAGAATCGGAACCGCAGTTAAGGAAGAAGGGTTTAACCCTAAGGAAAAAGTTAAGGAATCTTCTTTAAAAAGAACGGGAATTGGCGGAAAACGCCCCTGGAATCAGTTAGTGGCAGTATATTAGTATTAGTAGATGGATGTTAAAGGTGAGTTAAATAAAAATTACAAGTTAAATAAGAAAAAGAAATTGTAAAAAAAAGGAAAGAAAATCTGGAAAATATACAATTATAGCAGGAAAAGATTGATATCTTTGGTTCTAATCCGGTTTTTTAATTCGATGCTGAATATAAAAAGGACTGAAAATATATGATGAGATGCCTGAAAGTCTGAAGAATGAATAAAGAATTAATGTATTTAAAAATATTTTTTATACTTACTGTAAAACTATAATTATATAAATAATTAAATGTACGTAACTCAATAAATAATAATTTTAAAAAAAATCACGTGTGAATGTTACAAAATTTTGGGACATGGCATTTAACTATTAGGTCTATGTGCTTGGACTCAACTGCCATCAAAATCTAGGTCTATGAAAGTCTTGTAAAAACATCAAAAAGACATTTATTCAAGTAAGCCACAGTATATAAATATATACATATTTTATTTATTGTTTAAAAGAAAGACAAATATTCCCGGGTTACGAATAACCTGATAATATTTTTAAATCTCCTACTACCATCACGGCAAGCGGAAGATATTGCTTGTGTCGTGATGGGGGACTTGAAGTCAGCCGATGAAGCCAGCTGATGAATTGAACTCACGACGTGTGGGTGGCACCCAGACGCAATGCCAACAGCCAGTGAATGGACCGAAATTGACCGAGCCGGACGGAAATGAATTAGGTTAGCAACCATTCTCTTGATCAGTATTTCATTTTCAATACTGTAATTTCGTTATTATTAGAATAAATCTATAATCATATTTAATTCATATACACTTTAACGGGAAATTAAAATAAGTTATTCTGGGACTAGATGAAATATTGGCTAAAAAAGGAAATGGCTCAGGGTAGAATTATCACCCAATAAAAATACTATCAGCTGTGATATCTTTAAAATATCACTGTTATTGTACTATTAATATCAATTCATATCATGACGGCCTTCATGGTCGAGGAGTTAAGGCTCTCGACTACAAATCCGAAGGACGCGGGTTCAAATCCCGTCGTGCGCAAGTAAATTTTATTTAATTAACACAATTAATTAATTTAAAAAAATACATAGTATATTTGCGCATGTCCCAGAGTGGAAGATACTCTCAGTATAGCTCTGGTGAAAGACCACCATTCAGAATTGAAACGTTGCTTGAAATGGCTTTTAGCCGTGTTTAGTGACCAGATCTGAATAGCCAGATATTTCCCCACATCCTCTTCTCCTCCCCAATATCTTCAGCCTCACAACATTCCCCAATTGGGGATACCATAGTCTCACGGGCTCCAGACGGTTGGGAGCAGTTGAGACTCTTGTGCGATAATCATTTTAAAAAAAAATGTTTATTTCACAAACTACAGATATTTCTTGTGGCAACTATACATAATATTTATTTGATATACTCTTACGTTACAAATATGAAAATTAAGGTAATATTTTGACTTAAATGGCTCAGCTCAAATTTTTTCAAGTGTTGATTAATGATAGTCAAATTCATTAATTTCGTATTACCTAATCTTTGAAAACTATTTGATTCAATATGCGAATATCTTAAATCCACAATCTACTCCCTAACCCCTAATGTAGAACACCCTCAAAACCCTTTATGTCTGAACCATGTCCATACAATGATTATCCAATGTGTGCCTTCCAGTATAATATGGACGTAACCGTATACCGCTTGATACCACAATTTCCAACTTTAGTACCCAGTTTAATAGGAGAGTAGAATTCCGATAAGTGTTGACTCTGGTGATGGATAGACGGATCATATTGAGACTAGGCTAAGACTCGCCTCTTCGTCTCCCGGGCTCCGTTTGCTGTGCAGGGGAGGCCATTTATCTCGGAGGGTCCCATTTGCAGAGAGCTGATGACTTTGTTTTTGAGATTAAGAACGTATTTAAACAGATCGGTTACGCCCAGGTATTTTGTCGTTGGGATACAATGATCGTTAGTCAGTCATTGGGAAATGGATCAGCTTAGAGGAGTACTAATTGAATGAGGAAGTTAAACAATTATCATTATAACCTGTGTTGAATTAACCGCTAAGGTGAGACGTTAGTTTGAAGTATGGTGAATGATTCATAAAAACTTCTAAAATATTCCTTTATTTAATACTTAAAGTACTATAAAGTTATTAAGTCGTGAATTCTTGCTTGTCTTTTCGGTGCCATAATTTATTTTACAGTGAAAGTAATGCCTTGTCATAACTATAATTAACTCTAAACAAAGAAGCAAAGAAACACTCCTTTAAAAATTTTATTTCACTCCAAAGATTTATTTAATCAAAATATATCTAAATAATAAAATTCTAAGTAGGTACCTACTTGTGTTTTCCATTTTGAAAATATTCTACCAAAACACACCTTCATCTTTTGAATATGTAATCTGTGGCTAACCAGAGTGGTATATTTATGGGCTAACCTCAATACACAATGTTTTTCACTAATTTTTAAACGCATAGCAACAGATTTACATGTCAGATTTCATTCAAACTACTCTCTAAACCTTCCCGGAACTAATAAGAACAAACTGCGCTATTTGAGTGAAACCAGTCCAGTAATTTTAATGAAAATCGAGGACAGACAGATAAACATTCATTTTTGTATACGAAGTATAGAGACTAGAATTAATATTCTGCTTCGCGCGAGACTTATATTTGAAAAAATAATATGAATCTACTTATGTAGCGTCATGTCTTATTTTTGACAGGTAAATGAAATTTTTAAAGCTCTGTAATTATAGTAATGACGTGCTATAAAAAAAAGCAGTTTGCTTAGGTGGACAAAAACCTTTGCACAAATTCATGATTCTAGAATTCAACGTTTTAGAGTTTTTAGGCAGACATACAAATAGATTGCATATCAATAATAAAAGTTCATCTTATCTTAAAAATGTTATCAAAAATATGTTTTTAATCTGACTCCGCCATCTCTAAAAAATGACCAGGTCTTAAAAGAATGTTATGAAGAAACAATATTTTATTTTACTACTTTATTTTCTTCCGCCTCATTATATTTAAATATTATATTTAAAAAAAAAAAAAAATTAAATATTTTTAAAACCTACCTGGACTATCGAGCGTTTTATTAAATATTTAAAAACTTTGAATATCCTAAAAAATACTTTTTTGAAAGCTGATAAGAAAATTTCAAAATAAAATAAGGTGTAGTTTCATAAGTAGTACAGAAAAAGGATTCATATTATTTTTCTCAACTTTTTTATATTTCTTTTAATATTTTGTAAAACATACGTAGGACGGTCAGAAAGGGGTCATATTTCTAATTTGATTTTTATAAATGCTAAGCAAAGTAAATTTAAAAAATACGTAATAAATAATATTCTCTTTAAAACATTTTGTTTATTCCGTAATAGTATTATCATTATATCGAAATAATAAATAATCCTACTCCGACGTTTCTCTCCCCCTTAAACCACTTGTTTTAGTTATATTAAAAAAATGTTAATTCCTGAGGAACCCTCCAAAGATGACAATTTTTTGGTAAATTTTCTTAGAGAAAACTTATACTTCTTTATTGCTAGTAATGCTACCACCGTAAACAATTTTTTATACGTATTTTATTTATTGTCTGATTGAATTATTTTAAAATACCGCTCAAGATTACAAAGTAAAAGTAAACCAAAAGTTACAAAGGTTTTTTAATAAAAAAAAAATTTTAACGCTCAAGATGTTTTTTCGTTTGTTTTTCAAGTGTTATTTCGTTTAAGTGCAAACCAGATTAATCGTATCTGCGATAATTATTTTAAATGGAAAGATTCACGTAGCAAATAAACATGGCGACGACACCGAGAACGAACACGGCAAATAAGAAAGTGCATTCAATTTAAAGTGCAATTGAATTGATTACATCACTTTATCCCGAATGGGGCGAGTCACGGAAACGGAGTGAGGAGAGTGTTTCTACGTTTGTGCTAAAGTAACGATCTACCCGGGCCCGGGCGGCGTTCACCCAATTAGAGCTTGTAAACCTACAAAGTACGAGATAAATTACATTTGCTCGGAAGATTAATTCATTTATCAGTGTTTTATGAGAATATTGTGCATTACTTTTTAAGGAAATCTATATTTTTTTAAGCCAGTATATTGTGTGCAAAAAAATAGTATATAGGTAATTTATATTTGGGATTTATTGGTAAAAAACTGATGTAGTTGATATCTCGTAAATTGTAATCATAATTTGATATTTTTAACGACTAAACATTAATGTTTCACTTTATTGAGAATTTATCAATTTTCATGATTTCTTCAAACGGTTGGTAACTTTGTGGCGTCATTATTAATTAAATAATTAAAAATATACTTTCTTTACCCCACTTTTGTATAAGTGGTGTCAACAAAGTACATTTTTAATTATTGACGGCCTCCATGGTCGAGGGGTAAGGCTCTCGACTACGATTCGGAAGGTAGCGGGTTCAAATCCCGCCGAGCGCAACTAAATTTTATTTAAATAATTTGTGCTGTTTCACAATTGATTAATTAAAAAATAATGTATAGTATATTTGCGCAAGTTCCAGAGTGGAAGATACTCTCAGTATCGTCCTGGTGAGAGGCCACCATTCAAAATTGAAACGTTGCTGGAAATGGCTTTTAGCGGTGTTTGGTGACCAGATCTGAATAGCCAGGCATTTCCCCACCTTCCTCTTCCCCTTCTCCTTCCCCTCCCCAATACCTTCAGCCTCACAACATTTCTCAATTGGGGATGCCATAGTCTCACTGGCTCCAGATGGTTGGGAGCAGTTGAGACTCTTGTGCGGTATACATATAAACAAAATAAAAAAAAACTTTGTTTACAAACTTACTTTTTCACGTGACAATTTAATGACGTAATGGTATTTTTCTCAACTATTACACAATTAAAAGAGGGTTCTCGTGTGAAAATATTGAACACCTTCTCACTTGACTATTATAATGGTTTTCTGCTGAGTATAAAAAATTGGCTTTGAAACAAATTATTTGCGTTAAATATTATTGTTATTCAATATGTTGTGTACTTACAATGACTTAAATTTAACGACTTTCAAAAATAAATTTATCATTAAGACATATATTTTTTCATAATAAACGTAATTTTGTCACACTGAAATATTACTAACATATTCTATGCTACAACAGAAGAGACAGTTTTTATTAATTCTTTGAAAATTGTTAATGAATTTAGTAAACAAAATAAATTCATTTCACGGAGACTGCGATTTTGCTGTGATGTGGGTTCTTTCCAAAAAAGAAAACAACACACAACACAGATCTGAATTTCGAGATTCTGATGTTAATTGGAACAATAAAGCGTTTAGCGCAACAAATCACGTCTTTCTAAAACGCTAAATTAAACCGCCGGAAAATTACGCCGGGTGAGATTAAACGCAAAATCATTTATCAAAACGTCCCCCGTGCTATGACAATTTACAGCAGGGGATGTGGTTAGGTGAAGTAGCCACCCTTACGCCGTGAATAAGCCCGGCGTTATATCATATTATCCTCGGAACAAACCTTGTGGAGAAGTTTGACGGTACATCGTGCATCAACACGTGCTCATCAATTAATCTCACAGGAGCAAACTTGAGTCCTGTTCATTAACCATCGACAAGCTGCCGACCTTTAATTTGGCAAATCTTAGCCACCTCCGCATTGGTGATAGCCGAACTTTCCTGATACAAGCGGCGTCTCCCGGGCGGACTGAAGTTCGCCGCAGGAAGAGGGGTGTTGAGTAACTTTGTCGCAAAGAAACTTTTGCTCCAAAACGGGAGCGGATGATTGCTCGGTAGCACAGTGGCCACATTATTAGCACCGGTGCCGGAGGAGTTTCCTCGTTATGTTGACGACAGTATACGATATCGCGTACAAATCTATACGCCAAATGACCGCATGCGACGAGTAGCTATTACAAAACTTCCATAAGAAACTTCATGGTAAAAAAAAGTTACTTTGGGACTTTACCCCTGTTTCTGATCATGGACCATGCTTGCACATGCAGAAGAAAGCTAATTTACTTATTTCTACGCACAGTGGCGTGCACAGAGTTTTTAATCAGGGTAAGCAGTAAGAAAACTAGCGAATTAATTAACATTAAAAAAACTTTTTGCCAAGTTTTTGCCAAGAATGGCTAAGCTGCTGGATTTAGCTGATGTTGATTGGGATTTCCTGCCACATCAAATATATAAATAACCGCTTATTTCCAAAAATGTCCATATGTTTTATAATAATATGATAAAAAAGATATTACAAAATAAAGCCAACATAACATTATAATTAAACAATGGAAATCTTTAAACAGTTCGATGTTCCAAATTTACAAAAAATCTTTGCCAAAAATATTCTGGTTCATCATCTCAAAAAGGACGAAAAGGAAAACACCCCTCATAATCATAATACCAGAGCTAAGCAAATAGACAAGCTAAATGTACCAAATACTACCTTTGGACAGAGAAGCTCTAAATTTTTTACTGTAAAGTTAAACAACAAACTCCCACCTAGTATCAAACAAATTAATACAGTAAATAATTGCATTAAGTTCAGCATAACTTAAGGAATTAACAGAAGAAGAACTGAGCAGTATTCTTAAAACAATGTCAAAGAAATGACTGAAAATACCCCACCCAAATATTGAAGCTCAAGTACAGAAGTCGCTGAAAACTTATCCAAAATCTAGTTCGCCTCAGTACAGAATCTTCTGGTGAGGACTATGCAAAAAATTCTGTAATATGTATTTCTACCAGAACTTACTGCTAAAATTGTCAAATTTATATGGAAATTAATAAAATAAAATAATTATTTCGTTAGTAAAGTTGTACTAATTAATAGAGGTTCCAACAGATGGCACTGATTGCTATATTTGTGATTTTTGCCGAACTTTTTCGACACTAACCCAAACGAATGTTCCCTTGAATGCGCATTGCGCACTCATGGGTATTTTTGTCAAGAATACAATCACCTTCTGAATATGACATATGTGTCCGGAACTTTGATTTATTGCAATAATTTTATAAATTTCAATATTTCTTATATTTTTTTACGTGAGTAAGATGGGATAGACAGTGCTTATATTACTTATATGGAATACACGTCTCGTGCCACATTAGATGATTAAACGTTTTTCTTATTACTATTGATGTCACAATTATTCTTTCATTCATTTTCATTATATTTGAAAATAAGAAAAACATTCACAAGTCGCGGAAAATCCTACAAAAATTAAAAAAAAATGTACTATCATCATTGCAAACGGAAAATATTGCTTGTATCATGATGGAAGAGTTATCAAAGGAATTAAATCTCCAACGACGGGATGGGAACCCAACGCATGTGTCATCTCAGCTACTAACTGGTCAAAATTACATGTAATTTGTACTCCTATATTTTAAAGTATAATTTTGAAGAAGGACTCTCACCAAACAGTCGACATCATCAAATGCCTACACATCCACAAAAGGCAGAAAGGTCTAACCACATTTAAAGATAAATACTGTTTTTTATATGATACTATTTGTCTTTTGATTAACATTTATCTAATTCACTGAAAATGTAAACAAAAATATTCTCGATAAAATGTTAAATACATAACGCTTGTTCAATTTGTACCTAAAACATCGTATAACATTAATTCTTTTAATTTGCGATTGCCTAAGAGAATTTTTTTCCATTTAAACATTGGCACTGTAATATTCGAATAACTTGGTATCAGCTTTCTGTATGATATCCAATACATCAGTGAATTTGCAAATTCCCCCCAATCCGGCATTGAATAAATTGCTGAATACATTACCTTATTTTCGCATTGTTTGAAAGTTAACAATAATACCTAATTGAACATCAAATATTCATTCGAACGATTGTACCTATGTATTGTTCGCCGCACAGTAGCTCATTCAAATGGCGATCGATGGAAAATTTGGCTTGTTTAATATAACACCGGATGTTATTGTCAACTGTTAAATGGGGTTTAAATAATCTAGTGAATTCAATGAATTTGGCCTGGTCATTTGAATTCGAACATTACGGTCTATGGCCAAGATACAACGAGTATAAATCTAAGGTTTCCCGGGAAAATAGTTTCAAACTTTCATTTGATTCTGTAAATCGTTTTAAATTACTGCCATGAATAAAAATTTCAAAAATAATGTAATAAATAACAGAGAACGTAAGAAGATCGATCAGATCAAAAAACTAATTTGAAAATTGTATTAGTTCTACAATTCAATTGTGTCCCTCACGCAATTTCCATCAAAACTACTTCAATTCAAAAGCTCGTACATGAAATGATAAAAGCAGCAACATCCGCGAATAAACGAAAAGTTTGTGCTTCATTAAAAGGCCTCCCAGAGGCTTTATTCCTTGCTCAGCGCTATCGTGTTTTCACAAATAGCCTACACTTGAGGAGGGGTGATTTTACAATTCCAACGTGGAAGGGTGAAAAACTTTAGAGGATTATATCTACATCTATATTAGATTATTGTAGACCACGATAATAATTCAAACCCAGGAGTTAGCATCTATAGGAAATCTACACATTCCGATAATTTTTTTCTCGGTGTGATGCTTGACGACTGGACTACAACGTTTCTTAGTTTACTTATTAAATTATCTAGTTAAATACTCATCGTTTCCTGTCAGCGAAATACCCGTCAATCAAAGAAACACTATTGTGGATTTTTAATCGAATGAAATTGCTCATTCAGTGTCGACAATAATCGTTTTAAATTGGTTTAAAAAAGCACGGGAAGCGTAAAAAAGTCGTTGGTATTCCACTACTACTAATATTATTTGTGTTCACCTTCTTAAATGACATGTCATGTCCTGATCTCGACAAACTAGAGAGAGAAGAAAAAGTTGTATTTGGATTATTGTGCTGGGAACAAATGCAGCAAATAACTGAAGAGACAGTATACTTTACGGTACCAGTGAAAGGAAAGGTCTCCTCGATCATGATCTCCGCTCTCCTGAGGGCCGGTAGTTTATTTACGAATATACCTCAAAGTTCTTCAGAAATCTTTTTTCTACTCTCCTACCGTCTTCACAGGGGTCACGTCTGTTTACTACCCTTATACCGTTTCAGTGCTCTCTGTCTATTGTCGCGACTGCCTGTGGCTTGCCAGAAGCTTCAGATGCTGTTATTGTACTGTACGCTACCATTATAACGTTATTGTTATGCGTTTTTAATTTTTTAATTTTTCTATTATCTATTTCTCTGTATCTATTTTGTCTTTCCATTAACCTCAAGAACAAGAACAAATAGATCTCCGGGTGAGAACAATCCTCTTTTTTCGTTGGCATGTATATAAAATTCTGTAGCGCGATGTAAAGACAGCAAAACTATTTAATAGTACCTAAAAAGTAACGTCTTGACATGTAAATTGATCAGGAACTCATCATATCCTTAAAACGGTTTGAAAAAATGGTGAGTACCCTCAATAAAACAGACAGTAGAGCCTGCAAAGTTAAAGACACTTCATGAAACGCTAAATCCTATGTCTCAGGGAGATCCATCAACTCTCCTGGAGTATTGCAAGGAGATTGTGGAACTGCAAATAAGTTCACTGTATTAGAAATCTCTTAGAATAACGTCTTTATGGCAATCCCCCAAGAGAAGGCTAGATATGTTGCCGGAAAAATCCTGTTAGGAGGTGGGCAGTATGCAAAGGCGTTGCGAGTGCTCTTACATAAAGCGAGAAAAGAATTTCTCCGTATATCGTTGCCTTAAATCATTTAATCCCTTTTAAAACGATTTCAGGAACACAAAGATCTGAGAACAAGCTAGTTAGCCTCGACAAATTGGTGGTGATTGGATAATTCAGCACCCGTATGAATCGGCGCACTTATTGAAAGTAACATAAAGTCATTAATGACTAAAAGTACGAAATAAGTATCCCGAAAACCTAATCGAACCTAACACAATTTTTTTTGAGATTAATTAGGTTAGGTGAGATTAGGTTTTAAGGCTAGTTTTTTTTCGTAATTTTAATGACTTATTGTCACTTTTCAAAAGTGTACCGATTCATACGTATGTTGAATTCTCGTGATATACGCACGGTGAGTGGAACACTTCCTTCCACCGCACTAAATTGGCTCCTTATCCTCTAAAATATCGCACCGCTCACTATAAGAAGAGAGACAGCAACCCTCAGAGGGAATATAAAAAAAACCGTTAATAGTAACATTCCACTTCAAGATGACCTAGCAAAACTTAGCGGCCAGCTGCCTCACGTCCAGGTAACCTTTTTGGACTATAGGCGAAAGCCTGTTTCTATCACGATACTCACTTGAAAAGTCGTGGCGAACCCATTGACAGACCTCGGACGTGAAAAACAAGCACCTTTTTGTAGACCCTACTATTAAATTGCCAGATTTCTCTCTCCCTCGGAAGACTTGTACCTCATTGAAACGTTTCCGCTGCAGTCACAGCCGTAGTGCGTATATGATGCATAAATGGGGCCTAAAAGATTACGAACTTTATGAATGTGGGCACATTCAAACAACAGAACACATCGTAGAAGAATGTCCCCTTCATCAGTATCCCTATGGCATATCTGCGCTGAACCAAGTGACTCCCGATGCCGTTGACTGGCTGAATAACTTCATCATCCCACTATGACCTTCACCAACTCTCCTTCCCCATGCGAAGAAGAAGAATTGTCATGTAACCGTAATTGGTAGGTAATCAACTATACAGATTATCTCAATAAATGTGATCTATATTGAATGCAATAAACTACAGTTGAACTATCCCGGGATTAACTAATAAGCTGACAATATATGACAAACTTCTACTATAATCATTGTAAGCAGAAAAATGTTGCTTATGCAATGATAGAGGACTTAGCTAGTTGATGAATTGAACCCACGATGCCTGGGTGGAAACCCGACCGACGCATGTATCCACTCAGCTACTAACCGGTCTATTTACATAAGAACTTTTGACTTCTTAGATAAGCCAATGAAATTGATTATGTATTCAAGAAATAATTTTGACATTTAAAAATGTTTAATTAATGTCGCCAGAAGCAAGGAAAAATTTACGTCCTTCTGGCACATAGACACACCCACAACACCGTTCGATGGATTTATCTCATCACCGATGTGACCGAAACCAATAGGAAAAATGTCAAATTATAGCACGGCAATAAATGTGGATTATAAAAAAGTGGATAAATTTATTTTATTACCATGACTATTCAATTTGTATTTGAAATATGTTCTACATGTTGAATTCTTTCACATTCGAGTTTCACATTTCGCTTTAAAGAAATAATTCAAAACAACACAACACGAATATATTTACGTTTTTTTAATGTTATTTTGACTTGTGAAATAAATTTCGTTTTATTTTAATTAAATGGGTGTTTTGTTAGATGCATTTCAGAAATAAAATAAAAAAATCGCCTTTCCATGTAATTATCTTCCTTGCAAAGCGTTAAATAATAATAATTTAAAAAAAGAAATATATCACTAAATATGATGTAGAATCCGCTAATTTGTTAAAACCTTTTAGCTAAAGTAAAAAAGAGCTCATTGTAATGTATTTTTTAATTATAGAGGACAATATTAACAACTCTCAAATTAATATCAATCAATGACTAAAACGATAAGAAGTGCATTTAGACCATTGTGCTTTTTAAACTTACGTTTTTTTTTTCTTGTGAGCCATCTTGGTATAATTTAAACGATCGATGCTTTTATATCTTAAGGCAATCCACCGGCTGAAATTCCAACAAAATCACGCGATCCTTATGCAGGTAGCGATAAGGTTGAGATTCCCGCTTATCATCGGCCGCATGTTTCGATTTACGCAAAAAAAAACATCACCAAAATGCGTGTTTTATTCTATTCTGGAAAGCTCAGACATAATTATTAAAATGTTTTACGGTCATATTCTAAGAAACCTAATTTACCACAATGAACAATACGACAATATCAGAAAAGGGATTCGTAAGTAGGAGAGTTGGCGCTTTAAACATTTTTTTAATGTGTGATTCTTTATTTTTTTCTAGGCTTATAAAAAGTCACACCAAAAAAATGCCCCGATAAACGAAAGGCTAAGGTGTGTTCTACTACAGTATTTAATTAAATGATCTATGATATTTTTATGCAACAAAATTCTCAAACCGAAAACACATGATTTTGCAATACTTCCCATTGCATCGCCTTAACAAGCTTTTATAGCTCAACTTATGGAGAGTAGAATAATAATAAGAAAAAAAATAAAGCACATCATGTATTATGTTATAATTTAGAAATTTTATTGTAATAAATAAATAATTAAAATAAATATGAATTAGACTACTTATGTCACAAAAAACATATATTGTAAGAAATGTTTAAAGCTGCAATATTTATAGGTTTTCGTCAATACGTGATAAAAATATCTCGATGATTCGAATAAAATATACATATTTTATGAAATATTGCGGCAATCTTCGGTCATAAAGATAATATTCGTATTTTCATCGCTGTATCACCATCCCCCACAGTTTTTCAATATAAGTTCTTCTGTTATTGTTGCGGTCGTTTTTTAAGTTCTCTTTATCTATTAACTTGCACATCGCATGTGAAAACAGCGGATACAAAACAATGCACGGGACAAACGAGAGTACTGTTGATTTTTGTTTTGTTGAAACGGGGTAGCTGCGGGCGATATTTAAATTCCAATTGTATCTTGCAGTTCTCCAATAAAAGATTTTTGATCTCTATTCGATTGCGCTTCAGAAGCTGTGCTTTTATTTGTGAAAACATTTTTATCTGTTTCGAAATGCTAGAATAGAATATCTCGCAATGATCTGAAGATAAAAAGCAACAAAAAACAGAACGCTCCTTCAATTATGGAAGAGAGTTCAATAAGTTAGTAGAATTTGAATAAAAAGGCGATAGTTAAAGTTTTTTTTTCTTTAATTAACCTTTTTTAAGGTCATTAAATTTCATCCAATGATGTTCGAGTTCCACTGTATAGAGGTACGATTTCCTAAACTCTTGAAAATCGACGTTTATATCGCATATGAATTTTACACTTTTCCGAAATTTCTTAAAATTGCGGGTATAGAACAAAATCGGAGTAGGTCTGGTCTGATAAAAATGAAGCATCGGAAACCAATTAGAAGTCAATTGAATGAATTTTAGGAGCTGTTGCTGTCGTGATGGAACTGATTTATCTATTAGAAGGGGTGATAATTCCTTGTGGCTTATAAAACATTCTTAAGTTATTACGTTTTCCCGGACGACACTTGATCTAAGGGAAACCGGTTGGCGTAAAAATACAATAAATTCGTGGTTTATAACAAAATGTTGGTTTTATTTAATATGACGTCAAAATACAAGGTGATTACTTCTTATGAAAATATCTTTATTTCTTGTTTGAACCGTTGAATAATTGAATATATAAGTAATTAATTGAAACGATAACACTTTGCTTTAACCACTTTTTGTTTTAACGCCGACCGGTTTCGGAACAACTGTTATATCATCAGGGCAATGATGGTTAGGCATGGGATGGATGCTTGTTCCGAAACCAGTCGGCGTTAAAAATAAAAGGTGGTTAAAACAAAGTTTTGTTGTTTCATTTAATATTAATGGATAACCACAAAATGATAGCTTCACACGATAGTATAAATATATACGTGTTAAATTCATTAATTAATAAGCAATTTAAATTTCTGGACAGTAAAGAAGAATGGTATATTATACTTATTATGCCAGCTATAGTATAAAATTCATGATAATGAATGTAATGTTTTATTTCATTTTATTTATTTATGTTGTTTATTTATTTTTTTTGTTTTTATTTTATTTATCTATTTATTCATTCATTCATTCATTCATTCATTCATTCATTAATTCATTCATTAATTCATTAATTCATTAATTCATTCATTCATTCATTCATTCATTCATTCATTCGT